>JAABKJ010010978.1:0-10848 GCA_011634705.1 Andricus grossulariae
TTCGAGTATTTCTAATTCTGTAGAATTCAAACGAATTCTTAGAATTCACTTGTGGTCCTTTGAATTCTTTTGAAGTTGTTTGCCATTCTCTTGAAACCTTGACAGTACAACTTGAACTATTTTGAATTTCTCCAAGTCTTTTGTATTCTCTGAATTTCAAATTCTCTGAAATCTTTCCAATTCTATGAATTCTTTTGTATTCTCTAAATTCTTTTGAAATTCTATTATTTTTTTGAATTCTGTGAATGCTTTTGAAGTTTGTCTATTTTTTTTGCACCATGTGAATTCTTCTGAATTCTCTAAATTCTTCTCAATTATTTGAATTCTTCCGCTTTCTTTTTAAATCTTCCGTATTCTCTGAATTCTTCTTAATTGTCTGAATTCTTTCAAATTTTCTAAACTCTTTTAAATTCTCTGAAACCTTTTGAATTATTTTGTATTCTCTAAATTGTTTGAAGTGCTCTGATTTTTTTTTAATTCTGTGGATTCTTTTGAAGTTTGTGAATTCATTTGCACTGTGGGAATTATTCCGAATTTTCTAAATTCTTCCTAATTCTTTGAATTCTTCTTAATTCTTTGAATTCTTACACGATTCTTTGATTTCTTACGAATTCTCTAAATTCTTCCAAATTCTTTGAATTCCCTGATTTATTCTGAATTCTCTTGATTATTTTAAAATTTTCTTAACTCTCTAAACTTTTTTGAATTTGTTGAATTTACGGTGTCACTGAATTTTTTAAAACGTTTTTCAATTATCTTGAAATCATTAGAATACACGTTGAATTATTTTAACTTTCCTTGTATATTTTTAATCCTGTAGAATTCAAGCGAATTCTTCAGAATTAAAAATTTTGTTTAATTCTCTTGAAATCTTTACCATACACCATGAAATGTTCTATCTTTCACCAAGTCTTTTGTATTCTTTGAAGTCTCCTGAATTATTCTAAATTCTCTTATAAATTTTGAATAGTCTGAATTCTCTCCAATTCTCTGAAATATTTTGAATTCAATGAATTCTTTTGTATTATCTTTTTTTAAATTATCTGAATTCTTTGGAAATTTCCTGAACTATTTGAACTGTGTTGAATTTTTTAATTCTCACGAGACCACTGAATTCTTTTAATGATTTTTAATTCTCTTTAAATTATTAGAATACATTTCAAGTTACTTTGAACTACTTCAGATCTTTCGAATTTTCTGAATTCTCTTAAAATCTTCAGAATACACGCAGAATTATTTTAACTTCCATCGAGTATGTTGCATTCTGTAGAATTCAAACGAATTCCTAGAATCCAAATATACTCCTTTGACTTCTTTTAAAGTTTTATTGAACTATCTTAAACCCTTTACAATACACCATTTTTTATTTCAAATTTCTACAATTCTTTCGTATTCTCTGAATTCTGCTGAATTCTTTTGAATTCTCTGAAATATTTTGTATTCAAATAGTCTGCTGAATTCTTTTTCAGTTTTCTGAATTCTTCCGATAGCTTTAGAATACGTGTTCAATTATTTAGAATTCCTTCAAGTGTTTTGAATTCTGTAGAATGCTGTAGAATTCCACATGATTCAAAATATTCGAAGAAAGTAAAAATAATTCAACGTGTATTCTAAAGATGTTAAGTGAATTAAAAATATTCAATAGAAGGAGTTCAAACTAACTCAAAGCGTATTCTAATGATTTCAAGATAATTAAGAAACATTTTTAAAACATTCAGTGATATAGTGAGAATTCGACGAATTCAGAGTAGTTTAAAAAGTTCATGCAATATCGAAACAATTCAAGGAATTCAGAAAAATCTAGAGAACTTAGAAGAAATCAGAGAATTCGCAGATTTTAACAGAATGTACAGAATTCAAAATAAATTTGAATAATTAAAAAAAAATTAGATAATATAATACAAAAGAATTCATAGCATTTAAAATATGTCACAGAATTCGAAAGAATTCAGACAAGTCAACAATTATCAGAGAATTCAGAATAATTCAGGAGAGTTCATAGAATACAAAAAACTTGCTGAGACTCTGATCAATTCATGGTGTTTTATAAAGATTTCAAGAGAATTAAGAAAAAAAACTTTAAATTTTCTGTAGAATTCGCGGGGATTCTACAGATTCAAAAATATTCAAAGAAAGTTAAAATAATTCAACGTGTATTCTAATGATTTCAAGATAATTAAAAAACATTTTAAAAATTCAGTGATATCGTGAATTCAACAAATTAAAAAAAGTTTAGAGAGTTCAGGAAATTTTAAAACAATTCAGAGAATTAAGAACAAATCAGGAAATTCAAAGAATTTGGAAGAATTCAGAAAATTCGGAAGAAATCAAAGAATAGTGTAAGAATTCCTAAAATTAAGAACAATTCAAAGATTCAAGAAGAATTTAGAAAATTTGGAAGAAGTCACAGAGTGCAAAAGAATTCACAAACTTCAAAAGAATTTACAGAATTCAACAACAATTTTTTAAGTATTTCAAAAGAAATTAGAGAATACAAAAGAATTTAAAAGTTTTTAGAGCATTTAGAAGAGTTCAGAGAATTTGAAAGAATTCAGACAATTGAGAAGAATTCAAAAGAATGCAGAGAATTTGGAAGAATTCAGAGAATAGCGAAAGAATTCAGAGAATTAAGATGAATTTAGAAAATTCAGAAGAATTCACAATGTGCAAAAGAATTCAAAAACTTCAAAAGCATTCACGGAATTTAAAAAAAATGATAAAATTTCAAAAGAATGTAGAGAATGCAAAATAATTCATAGAATTCAAAAGATTTCAGAGAATTTTTACTAGATATCCACAAGAAATAAGTTATTTCCCCAAAACTACATTTTTTTTTTTTCATTCAAATCATTCGCTTAAAATCGACTTCTCAGGGCCATATATGCCAAACTTTTAGAGATAGAACATTCGATTTTTATTTATTTCGCAGAAAATTTTAAGCACTTTAATTCTCGTTGAGGTGTTTACGACATAGGATAAAATGGAATGCAATTTTCAAAAAACTTATTGTTTCTCACTTTTTTCAACATGTTTAAAAAATATTAAAGGTTTTCAGTTCTCGTAAGATGTTCAGCATCTGTAGCCCTTTTTTGCATGCCAAACTGAATGGTTTGAGCCAATGAAATTCCACGTTTAACTTATTTTGATTAAAATATGTTGATTAACCTCTTGAAAAAAAAATCAAAAAAAGAGTTTTCTCAAAAAGGGCCCAAGCGACTTTTTTCTTTTTGGGCTCTAAATGATCTTGAGGAATCCCAGAAGTATATTAAAAAAAAGCAACATATGCAATCACTTTTGGGTTGAAGTCAGTCCAGGCACACCCTGTTAATCATACAATTCAATTGGCCTAAAAAAACAGTATATGAGATGAACTCATAAAAATGTAATATTTTTTCATATTCACGATCACGTCTTCTTGATTCGTATAGCTTTATAAAAATTAAAGAGTTCAAATTATAAAGTTTAAATACATTTTTAATTGTAATTCTGAAATTAATTGACCAGGTCATTTATAAACTTTTAAATTAGTAAACTTTTATACGTTATATTTTTGCTTTCGGAACATTCGTGAGCTATTGGATGAATTATTTCTAAATGTCGACCAGGAATCCAAAATAAAATTTACTTGGCTCCCGAACATTGCCCCCCCCCCCTCAAAATCGACGCAGAGCTCTTCCATGATTCATTCCAAACGTTTCAATTCCAGGATACTTAGGTCGTTCAAAATACATTCATGGCGATATAAAAAAGCCATTAAAACATAAAAAATGTTTAATAAATCAATTATATAATGAAGGATATTTCCTTGTTCAAAAATTGCTTAATTAATAGTAATTTATTATTACCACTTGAAGTATAATTAAATATTCCTGCCCAAGGTAGGACTAAACGCACGCGCGCGAAACGCATGTTCACGTGCCTGGATTTTTATTTTACAATAAAACTTGTAAAACGTTCTAAAAATGTTTGAAACGAAATCTTTTAACATTCTTCGTTTGAATAAAAAATGAAGAAAAAAATGAGAATAATACAAAAATGCTTCCAATATTGCGTATTAGAGAAAATAATGTTTAACATTTTAATTTTGAATTCGTTTTCATTTTAGCATTTGAACTTTTAAGGATAAAAAGATAACTATTTTTTGAGTAAAAACTTCGAAACTTCCAAATACTAATTATTGAATAATAAAAGCCATGAAGATTAAATATGGTATCTTTTTTCTTCTGGCAGAAAATCCATAGCTTCGAGGAACTTATTCATTTTTTTAAAAAAAATTTGTATAATTCTAGAATTGGCAAATTTCTGCGAAACTTATAGCTTATCAAAAATATGTTGCAGTGTAATTGAAAGTTATATTATTAATAAAATAGGCACAGAATGATAATTAAGCTGCATATGGTCATAAACATCCACTTTTTTGCATAAAAAATAAATTTGTTGCGAATTTTCAAATAATAAATTAGAAACTAATATGCATAGCCTTTAACAAATATATTTTTAAAATCAAGACTTATTTTTATCAATTGTCTTGACACTTTTGTTTTTGGAAAGATTTTATAATATTATAAAAATATTCGACGCAAATTTGAAATACATGGATTGAAATTGAAAATGTTAAATTGTACTTTCTTTATATTTCTGAGAAGTAAAATATTATTATATATAGTTTTAAGTTATATTTCAAAAATCCAGAGAATTTTAAGAGATTTTGTTTCAAAAATGTTTAAAACTCTTAATATTTGTAAATATGTCATTATGCACTTTCAAATAACTTTTTTTGGTATTGTAAAATAAACAGTTGCATTTGGAACGAAAACATTAATTTTGTACAAGAAAAAATACGAATTTTCACAAAATATAAAAATTATTAACCAAATACAAATTTTCTACCAAATGTTAGAATTTTAGAACGCAAATTACGAATTTTCCACAAAACAGTGGAACTTTCAACAAATAATTTAAATTTTGAACGAAATATTCACATTTTTAGGAAAAAAAATTAATTTTGAAATTTCCACAGTGAGAGATGATATTTTAAACCAAAAAGATAAATGTTCTGGAACATTTTTAATTCGGTAAATTTATGGAATCCCCGTATATTCATAAATTCATTTTAAATGTGATTTATGAATTTAAAATTTTAAAGTAGAATCCTATGGTTGCGCAATTTGGGTCACCTGCAAATTCGGCAGTTTAAAAATATTTCATCAACATTTCCTCTCTGAGCAGATTATTTTTTTACTGCAGCAAAAATTTTAAATTTAAATCTTTTATCAAAGTGGTAATTATATTCCCAAACGCTTTAGATTTGTAAATTTGCATGCCGATGGTGGCTTGGAATTTTTTTTTATTACAGAAAATATCTGTTGGAGACCTGAACGAGGAATTTTACATTTAGTAGTGATTTTGGCGCTGGGGAGAGCTGGACAAGAAGATTTTATACTTTGTATAAACTAGGTACAAATATTTTTCATTTATTCATTATAGGGAATATTTTCTTCATATTTTTGAAGAAATTCTGTTCATATTATTCGACGAGAAAAATTCATAGGAACCCTTCCAGATGATTAATTGTAATGAAATTACAAATGTTTGCATCCTAAGCCCTATCATATCTTCAATTTTTGTTCTTTCATAAAACTTAAGGCTTATTTCTCATTAAATAACAAATACTTTCTAGAGGCGAAAGAATTTTTAGGTCTTAAATTTCTATTTGTTTTAAACCGATTAGTAAGAAAACTTATTTTCAGACCTAAAGCGACCTATCAGAAACTTTAAACAATTTTTTATGAACAAAAGAAATATTCTAGCAGTAATTTTGTTACCAAAATGGAGAAATTTATGAGACGGTTTTTGTAAAATTAAAAAATTGAAATTCGATTTGATATGTTATAAGCTTATAGTAGTTCAAACAGAGCAAGTATGGGAAATTCTAATTCAAATTTTGATTATATCGTGAAAGGAAATGCCTGCAGAATGGGAAGTGATTAGTACAGTTTAGTAGGTTATCTCACCCACATGAGTTCGAGGTAGTTTACATTCGAAACCACTAATTCAATTAAATTTCAAATTGATAGTACAATTCTTGGTGTATATTCCGTAACCTGGTATTAGAAAAAAATCTACCAATCTAAAAAGAGGGGGGGGGGGTTCAATCGATACTGTCACGTAATATTTTTATACATATCAGCCTTATAGGAAATCTCTGTATCAAACACAATAGCATATAAATATAAAGTTTAGTAATTTTACAGTAAAAGATTGGTAAAATGTTATAAAGACTTCACATGGTATGATTATATTAGTATTTTGATTTTTTTCATCATTAGGTAAAAAATATTCAGAAAAACAAAGCATCTTCACAATTTTTAAAATTAATTTCACTAATAATGTAGATTTTTTTGATACAAGAGAATAAACCAAATACTTTTTTTTCTATGTTATTTATATTTCATGAATGTTGCAAAATATCTTCATGAAATAATTAGAAGGCACCACAGGATGATGTATGTAGCCTCCAATAAGAAGTTCCTCTTCATTTTTTTTCTATGCTAAATGAGTACATAATGGATTTCTCATATCTTATTTGTAGGTAAAATCTGCCATCGTTATCATCTCGAAAAATTGTGAATATAATTATAATTCAATTGATTATACATGGCTCTTAAATATGTTTAACACTTAACTTATTTGTAAATTATATTGCCGTATTTTTTTTTTATTTTATAATTTAAAAAAAGTGATTTCTGAAAGTAATTTTGATTTGTTCGTTATGACATGTATATGAGTATATAAATTTCAATTTAATAAATGAAATGTAACGAGTTTGAGATATATGAAAAACATGAAAAAATGCATTCAATTCAGTGAGTTTGAAATAAGTTTAGAATAATTCTAGGAAATTTAATAGAATTTGATGAAGTGCCGACTTCAAGATGGATTAGACAACAACTAAAAAGACATAAAAACATACATTGAATTACGTAGAATCTTTGAAAATTTTATAAAATCCCTTGTAGTCGCATAAAATATCATGAAATAACAATTTATAAATAATGTAGAAAGTATGAGATGACATACTTCAGGCCAAATAAAAAGACCCTGATCTATATTTTCGAAATTTTAGGAAACTCTTTGATACAATACCCCATGCAAATTTTTTTCACATCTCTTGAAAATGTTTTTAAATCTTTTTAAATACTCTAAAATATTTTAAATCCTCTGAAACCAATTAAATAATCTTTATACTCTTTTGCAATACTCTTGTCGTTTTCAAAACCTTTGAAATCTTTTGAAATCAATTGAAACATTGTTAAGCTCTTGAAAATGCCTTAGAATCTTTTAAACCCATAAAATAATTCAAATGCTATGAGTGACATAAAATTACTAAAATCAATTAAAAAATTCCAAGGATCTTTCAAAATATCCTAAGATATTTAAAATGCTTCAACATATTTTGGAAAACCTTGAATTTTTTAAGCTCTTCAAAATCCCTTGTAATTTTTAAAAACATATTCCTGATACTCTTATATAATACTCTTGTCGTTTTCAAATCCTTTGATATCTTTTGAAATCAATTGAAACATTTTAAAGCTCTTGAATATGACTTAGAATCTTTTCAAACCTTATAATTTTTAAAAACACCCTAAAATATTTCCAATTCTTTGAAATTCTTTCAAATTATTTAAATTAAAAAAATTCTTAGATTCTTTAAAAATCCCTTGAAACTCTTTTAAGCTTTCGAAAATGTCTTGGCATCTTTTAAAATACTCTAAAAGTTCTCAAATATTTTATAATTTTTGAAAAATTCCTTTAAATTATCTTCAAACCTTTAAACTCATTTAATGAGTTTGCAAAGATTGAAAAGGTTTTTAAAGATTTTAGAGCATTTTAAAAGATTCCAAGTAATTTGGAAGAGCTTGAGGAAAAATCAAAGGATTTTAAAGATTATAACAAAACAAAATCTGAAGGAATTTCCAAGGATTTTAATGGTTTGAAGAGATTTATACAAATTTCATGCAGTTTTGAAGAATCTTATAGAATTTCGGAAGATTTTGTAGGACCTATATATAACGCATTTTAAAGAACATTTAAGAATATTTCAAGGGATTTTTAATGGATTTTATAAGATATGTTGATTATTTTTTAATGATCTCAAAGGATTTCATACGACTTCAAAAATTTGAAGGAATTTCAAATAGGATTTGACAAGATTTGACGAGATGTTCAAATATTTTGAGGGATTTTCAAAAATTAAAATTTTTCTAAAAGTTTTTATGGAATTTTAAAGCTTTAGGATATTTGACAAGATTCCCAGGAATTTCAAGATACTTCAACAAATTCTAAATATTTCAAAGGATTTCAAAGAATATCATCATATTTTATTATATTTTCGGGATTTCAAGAGATTTTCTAAAATTTCAAAGAATTTGAAGAGATTTCAAAGGATTTTCAAGATTTCAGAATGTTTAAAAAGATTTCAAGAAATTTTTAACAAGTTTACAAAATTTCAAGGATTTATCAAGGCTTTTAATAATTTTGAGAAATTCACAAAAAATTTGGATGTTTAATGGATTTCATCAGATTTTCGGGAATTTCAGTAATTTAAAAGGATTTCAAAGACTCTCAATAAGGTATTTTAATGAATTTCTCAAGATTTCAAAGGATTTTATACGACTTCGAATATTTCAAGAAATTTCAAGGAATATAATCGGATTTCATGTATAGCTTCACGAAATTTCAAGATATTTTATAATATTTTGATGCAATTTCAAGAAATTAGTTTACCAGAATTATGGAATTTCAAAGAATTTAAAAGATTTCAAAAGGTGTTGAAATATTTCAAGTTATTTCCAATGATTCATATTTTTTAAAAGATTTTATAGAATTCTATACATTATGATATTTGAAAAGATTCCAAGTAATTCCAGAATATTTCCAAAATTTCAAAATATTTTAAAGAATTTAAAAAATATCAACAGATTGTGTGTAATTTTATCGGATCTCAAGGGATTTTATCATATTTTGATGCAATTTTTGAAAAATTAAAAAAAAATTATTTACAAAAATTAAAGAATTTAAAAAAATGTCAAAGATTTGAAAAATTTTCAAATGTTCCAAGGAATTTCAGTAGATTTCAAGAGATTTCAAAGCATTTCAAAGATGTCCGCGTATTTTTAAAGATCGCAAGGAATTTTCAAGAGCTTTAAAGGATTTCAAGGCATTTCAAAAGATGAACAAAATTATAAAGAATTTTCGAGTATTTTAATCATTTTAAAGGATTTATAATATTTCAACCGGTTTTAAAAAATCTTCTAGAATTTCGGAAGATTCGGAAGGATTTTATATAACCTATAGTTTTAATATATTTCAGAAGATTCAAAATTTCAAGGAATTTGTTATCAAGAATTTTGGGATTTCAAAAGATTTCAAAAGAATTTCCAAAAATTGAAATTTTTTAAAAATATTTTATAGAATCCTAAAAGTTTAGGATATTTGAAAAGATTCCAAGGAATTTAAGAATATTTCCAAAATTTCCAAATATTTCACTTAAAGAGATTTTGAAATGTTCCAAGGAATTTCAATAGACTTCAAGAATTTGAAGACATTTCGAGAGATTCTAAGGATTTCAAAGATGTCAGAGTATTTTCAAAGAATCCAAGGAATTTTTGAGAGCTCTAATGAATTTCAAGGCATTTCAATTTCAAAAGATTAAACAAATTTCAATGAATTTTCAAGAATTTTAATCATTTTAAGGGATTTATAATATTTCATGCGGTTTTAAAGAACCTTCTAGAATTTTAGGAGATTTGAAAGGATTTTCAAAAGATTCAAAAGATTGAAAAAATTCCATAGGATTAAAAATATTTCAAGAAATTTCGAGGAATATCAGCAGATTTTACGAAATTTTGAGAGATTTTATAATATTTTCATGAAATTTCAAGGAATTTGTTAACAAGAATTATGAGATTTCAAGAGATTTCAAAAGAATTTACAAAAATTGAAATTTTTGAAAAATATTTGATAGAATTCTAAAATTTTAGGATATTTGAAAAGATTTCAAGGAATTTCGGAATATTTAAAAAATTTCCAAATATTTGAAAGGATTCCAAAGAATATCAACACATTGTGTGTAATTTCATCGGATCTCAAGGGATTTTATGATATTTTCATGAAATTTCGAAGAAATTACAAAAAATGTATTCACAAGAATCAAGGAATTTAAAAAAATTTCAAAGATTTGAAGAGATTCTCAAATGTTCCCAAGGAATTTTTAAGAGCTTCAAAGAATTTCAAGGTATTTCAAAAGATGAACAAAATTTAAAAAAATGTATCATGCTCACATTTACGGTTGCAATATATATTTTTGCGGAGATGATCAGAGCATTACTTCATAGTTTAAAAAAATTAAAACTACTTGATGGCCCCTCAGATGTATGTAATTCTATGATAATGAGGGACCAACTTCATTTTTAGCTTATAACGCAATAAGTTATACGAAATAGTGTAAAACAAACCAAATGCAACATAAATATTCCAATAAAAGCACATTTTCTTGTGAATTATCCAGTCACAGTGTCCATTGCTTCTAGGTAGATAGAAACATACTTCTCTTCGCTTACTGCTAACATCCGCCAAACTAATTTCATGTTTGCCCAGGATAGTATCTCTCACTCTACGTACACTATATACAACTATATACATCCTATATTACTAACTTGACAAAACATATATACAATATATACCTACACGATACCCAACAATTTACATATATACACTTCATACGCACAAAACTCTTGCCCCACCTAAAAGTGGCAACTGATTTTCAAGTGTTCTGATTCATTCTCA
>JAABKJ010010979.1:0-10848 GCA_011634705.1 Andricus grossulariae
TGTTAACGCTTTTAATTATAAATGATACAATTTCAATTCCACTGAATTTTAAATGATCTATTTTCCAAAATTCGAATATAAAAATATTCAATTTGTAACGTTTTGACATTGTCTTATTTTGGAAATTTTAATCCGAAATAATTCAATTTCGTGATTCTTCAATTTTTAAAAATGTTTAATTTTTAGCGCTTCGACTTATAAATTACACAATATTATTCAACTACTTTTTCTAATTAAATTGTCGAAAATCGTTCTATATATTTTTTTCAGACGTTTTCAGTTAGAAATGATTAATTATTGTTCAAAAAGGTTTCAAACATAATATTGAAAAATTGGTTTAATAGCGGATTTTTAACTTGTTTATATGATTCAAAGTCAACTGATTTCTTGCAAAAAAGTTTGCTGATGCTTATCGAATATATGTTCTTTTCTAGTGGCCACCCTGAAAATGAACAATTTGTTTAAAACCTCAACTATTTGGTTGAATGTTAGAAGAGTGAGATTCTAGTCTTTGAATATTAATAGTCAGAGAAAAATCAGGGAATTTTGAATCATGCTGAAAATTCAAAATTTCGAACTATCAAAATTTGAATGTTTTACTAATTTTTAATACATGCGTACGTTTAAATGTTGGAAGACACCGGTCCAGGCTTTAACTTAGTGTCTTCGAAACCGGTTTCGCGCTTGCATCTTGTGTCACAATATAATTTTGCTCGAAGAATGCAGTTGGATCAGCTAATTAATGTTGTTTATTTTTCTGTTGGAGATGCACTCGCCCGCTTGTTCAAATGTTAATTGAGGAGTCTTTATTCTACAATCCTGACGAGTCGGGAATTTTCATAAGTGAATCAAATCTGTGTCAAGTGAGATAAGATTGGCCTTCTTTACAAAAAAGTCAGCAAGCTTTTTACGTAAATTTCAAGAAAAAAAAACAGATCGTTAAATATTATTTTTCCTCAATTGAAAACAAAAATGATATCTAATGAAGATTTTTTTAATTCAATATAAAATTAGGATAAATTTAGCTTATTTTTCATTAATTAAAATTTCATTTGCTAATTTTTTGCAGGTTTTTTGTTTTAAAAGACAAGAATATTGTATTTAAGAGTTAATTTTTGTTTGCCTCGGTAACAGGATATTGTGCGAATTATTAAAGCCAGTACATCTATGTACTTATCTTTAAAGATATAGCACTCATTGTTGCAAAAATTATGTAACAAAATGACGCGTTGAAAAAAAAGTATATATACATGCTTCCTATAATTATTTATTATTATTGATCAGGAAGTGATGGTTGTTTCTAGCATTACTATATAGTATTTTAAGAGAAATTTTAAATTCAATTTGAAATTGTTCAGTTTTGAATATTCTTTTCTGGAATATTGTCTAATTTGGAATGTCTTGAAATTAAATTTATTTGACTTGAAATAGTTCCAAATGAAAATTGCTTATATTTAAAATCAAATGGTTGAATTTGGAATTTTTTAATTTTTTATTTCGCTTCAGAATTGTTCCAATTTTAATACGTTGATTTTCAATAACGGGAAAAATGGTTAAAAACCAGGGAAATGAATAGCAACTTTTTTGTTAATATGAGCAGACACTTTATTTGATGTCAATGTCATTTTAGAATCATTTAAATTTGAAAAAATTAAAAATAATCTTTCTATCTTTTTTTTGTTATGAAATTATTTACAAATTGAAAATAAGTTCGATTTCAACTTTTTTTTTAAATTTAAATTCGGTTGTTAACTTTTTCAACTATGATATTCAGTTTACAATGCGTAATTCTAAAATCTTTACTTAAAAAATTTTCCATTTTAGATCCTCATTTTTAAGCGTACATTTTTAATTAAAAGAGTTTTAAAATGCAGTTTTGAAGACTCAAACAATTAAAAACGTTTGAAATTGAAAATTGTTGATAAAAAACGTTTTTACTTTCATTATTTGTATTAAAAGTGAATAATTATAATTTGACATTTTTTAATTAAAGAAAATAACAATTTTTTCAATACTTAACAATCTTATTTAAAATAAGCAATTATAAATCAAATATTAAAAACTGAATAATTTAAAACTGAATTATTTGAAATAGAAAACCTTGAAGCGTTAACATTTTCCATAGAGCTTAATTTAAAATTTGAACGTTACAATTTCAATTATTCTTATTAAAAAAATTTTAATTTCTAAGTAAAATTGTTGAATTTATATGTATAATTAAAAATTGAACACTTATTAGTATAGAAAAATTCTAGTTTTTGGCAGATATCGAAAAAAAAATTAGAAGCTTTTTAAGAGTTGTGAAAGATTTCATAAGAATAAAATTTTTTCGTAAAAGTCCTAGGAAAATTGAAAATGATTTCTTATTTTTAAAAATTAATTTAAAAAGAATGTTTAAAAAGATTTCAAAAGATTTTCAAAATGTCAAAAAAGAATCTGGAAGATTTTATGGCTATTTTTTTTAATTTTGCACGATTTTTGTCGACAAAAGTTGAATAATTTTAAAAGATATTTAGAAGTTTTTAAAACAAATTCAAAATATTTTAAAATTTGAAAAGATTTCAACAAAATTTAAACAAAATATAGATTTTTGAAGATTTGAAAATAAAAGTTTGAAGCCTTTTAAGGATTTGAAAAGTTTTTAAGATGATCAAAAAATGTCTCAAGAGTCCTGGGAAAAATTAAAATGTTTTATTTTGTTTTAATAGTTTAAAGAGAATATTCAAAAATGTTTATATACATAAACAAGTTTTGATATATAAATAACAAGTAAGTAATCATTAATTGAAAACTATTTAAAATAAAAGAATTTAACTTCAAATTTAAAGTGTTCAGTTTAAAAGAAATTGTCAATTGTTCAATTTTTAATGTTTCAAGATTAAAATTGCTTAAAATGATTTTATTTTGAAAATTCATCAATTTATTGATTCATTCTTCAATTTAGAGCATTGAAAATAATAGCGTGAATTTATATTTTTTGAACTGAATCTGAATCAAAGTAGTAGTTCAACCTTCAACAAAAAATATGAATTCTCAAAAAAATGTAAGAGTTGATATTTTAACTAAGAAAATATTTTCATTTTAAATAAAAAACAGATGAATTGAACCAAAAAGAAGGAATTTTTATAAAAATAGTTGAATCCTCAACGAAAAAAAAATTATATTTAACCAAAGCATTGCGTTTTTAACAATAACTATGGAATTTTTACCAAAAGAGATGAATTTTCAAATCACAATAAGAAATTTTCAAAAAGAGTTGAAATTTTAACCAAGAAAGATTTTTCAGTCAATAAAGAAAAAAAATTTCATCGAAAATGTTGAATTTACAAACGAAAAAGACGAGCTTTCGACAAAACAGTTGAATTTTCAACCAAGAAGAATTATTTTCTACAAAAAATGACGGATTTTTGACAAATAACATAAATTTTCATGCACATATGTAGTTGAATTTTTAAACTTAAAAAGATCAGCTTTTAACCAAAAATGGAATAGTTAAATTTTCATTAAAATAAAATAATAATTTTCAATTTAAAAAACGAATTTTCTACAAATGAGTTGATTTTTCAACTAAATAGTTGAATTTTTAAACTTGAAAAGATTAAATTTCAACCCAAAATGGAATAGTTAAATTATCATTTAAAAAAATAATTTTCTATTTAAAAAAATAATTTTCTACAAAATAGTTGAATTTTCAAAAACAAAACAACAGTTGAATTTAATCAATAAAGACGAATTTTCAACAAAATACTTGAATTCTCAATTAAAACGAATTAATTTTTATCCAAATAGATGCATTGTTAACCAACAAAATTGATTTCCTACCAAAAAAGACGAATTTAAAAAAAAAATACATAAATTTTCAAAAAGATATTTACATTCTAAACCAAGAGGATTAATTTTCTATCATAAAAGACGAATTTTGAAAAAAAATCAGGAATTATCTACTAAAATTGATCAATTTTCAACCAGAAATGAAATAGTTAAATTTTCATTAAAAAAAATTAATTATCAACCAAAAGCGAAATGAATTTTCAACAAAATAGTTGAATTTTCAACTAAAGAAATCAATTTTTTATTAAGTTAATGAATATTCAACTAAAAAAGTTAATTTTCAACAAAGTAGTTCAACTTTTGTCCGAATAGTTGAATTTTGACCAGACTGCTGAATTTTCGAGCCAAAAGTATGAATTTTCTACAGTACAGTTGAATTTTCAACAAAAAAGTTAATTTTCAGAAACAAATTAATTTTTAACCCGTTACAATTTTTTTTAATTCCTACAAAAGAAAATTAATTTTTAAACCAAAAAGACGAATATTCGACAAAATAGTTAACTTTTTAATGAAATAAAATTTGTTAGTCAATAAATAAAAAAGGTATCAATCAAATTGTTGAATTTTCAAGCCAAAAAGACGAATTTTCAAATAAACACTTGAATTTTCAACCAAAAAGGAAGACTCTTTAACAAAATTGTACGTAATTTATGCAGTTCGAATTTTTGAATTTCATTGACGTGAAAAATTTTTGCAAATCGGGAAAAACCCGGGATTTTTTTGTTTTGATTAAAACAGCCCCTCTGCGTAAAAAGTAACCGAGAAGCTACAAGAATAAATTAAATTAAGTTAATTTTAAGAATTAACTGTCGAGGAAGTACTGAAAAATTAGGATTCTTATCAGTTGTTACTTGGTTCGCAAACAAAAACAAACGATAATGACGTTTAAAAATAGAACGAAAACTTTTGAACATAAATGTACATTAGCGTCTAAAGATAATATTAGCTGCGTCATTATGATATATTATCGCTTTGCGGTATAAAAACTTTGGACGTCAGTGATATACACACCAAGCCATTTCAATTGTTACAGTTTATTACTTGCTAACCATCCGAGTGAGGCCTGTAGTATTTATAATTTTGATTTTTAAATCCTTTATTCAGAATGTGAAAAAGTCCTTTAATGAAAAGTAATTATTTATTGTCATTTAAATATTTATATCTAATAAAAGTTTTTATTTTTCATTAAAAAAAATATAACGCGAGTAAGGAACTACTGAAAAATCCCGAAAAATAAAATTCCCGACACTATAAAATTTCCGAATAATAAAATACCCGAATTATAAAATTTCCAAATTATAAAATATCCAAACTATAAAATTCCGGAATATAAACAATTACAAATTTTAATTGTAATTTAAATAATTTTAGAAATAAAAAAAATTGGTGAAGTGTTTAAATTCGGGAATTTTCTAGTTCGGAAATTTTATTATTCGTAAATTTTATTATTCATAAATTTTATTATTCGGGAATTTTCCGTAAGTATTTAATTTTCGGGATTTATCAGTCGTCCCGCGAATAATTTAATAAATAAAGTTGGACGGTTTCTAGAATAAACAATTCTTAAGAAAGTCTCAGAAATTCAGAAAAGCTCTTTTTTTTAATTGAGTAATTTATATTTCCTACTAAAATATTCCCACAGTTGCATCCAACTCTTGAGCTACAACGCTTTTACATTAGTTATCTGACAAGGCATTTTAGATTCGCAACTCAAGGGTGGCTAATAAAAGTTAAAAAAAATCTTTTGAAAGGTACCTAATCTTTTATTGATGCACTTCAGCCATGTTCTGTTTCGTTTTACTTTAAATCAATCCAGCAAATCTTAGATAGTCACCAATTATTTTTAATTAATGGTCTTCTCCATTTATAAACCAGATTCCAATGTTCAATTCATATTTCAATAATTTATAACAGGGTGGCCGAAAGTCAGGGAAAACCTGGAATTCAGGGAAAAGTCAGGGAATTTTATTGGTCCGGCAAAGTCAGGGATTTTGAAAAAAATATTGCAAAAGTCAGGGAATTTCTGTAAGAGGCACTTTAAATAACTGTTAAGAATAAATTTAAGTTTTTTAAATTTAAATTTGAATTTTTTTTAAATCTGTTTATGAAAGATTGTATGTAAAAAAAAGATTAAAATTCTGGTATTTAAATATTAATGGTCAGGAAAAATGAAATATTGGTCAGGAAAAGTTAGGGAATTTTGAAAAGAAAGGTTTGCGGCCACCCTGATTTATTATTCTCGTGAGTAATTTATTTGTTTGTATTTATCTATTTTTATTTTTTTTTGCAGTCCTCCCTCTTGAAGATTATATTTTTAGTTACAAATTTTATTATTTGTTAAAAATTCATCTCTTTGGTAGAAAATTCATTTTTTTTGTAGAAAACTAATCTTCTTGGTTTGAAATTTCCTCTTTTTCGGTTAAAAATATAACTGTTTGGTTGAAAATATACTTTTCTGTTGAAAATTCATATTTTCGGTTTGAAAAATTGAACATTTTTACAAAAAATTCGTCTGTTTTTCTTAACTGAAAAATCTTTCTGGTCGGAAAACTCATAATTTTATTTGAAAATTCATCTCGCTGGTTGGAAATTAGACTATTTTCTTGAAAATTTGTTCTTTTTTGGTTGAAATTTAATTTTTTTTACTTCAAATTTCACTTTACCATTTATGACTAAAAGTTTATGTTTTTTAGTAAAAAATTGATGTAATTCGTTGAAAATTCGTCTTTTTTGGTAGAAAATTAATCTCTTTTGGTAGAATGTCATCTTCTTGGCTGAAATATCAACTACAGATTACATTTGTTGTTAAGAATTCATTCTTGTATGTAGAAAATTCATCTATTTTGTTAAAAATTTAATTTTTTTTTGTTGAAAATTCAAGTCTCGTGGGAAATTTAACTATTCTGTTGAAAAATAGTTTTTTTTTTGTTTTTGTTGAAATATCAAGTATTACATTTTTTGTAGAGTTCATCTTTTTGTTGAAAATTAAACTTTTCGGTTTGGAAATTCAACTATTTGATTTAAAAAATCGTCTTTTCGGCATGAGAATTGTACTATTTAGTTGAAAAATCGTCATTTGGATTCAAAATTCAACTGTCTTCTATGAAAATTCAATTATTTGTTTAAAAATTCAACTTTTTTTGCTCGAAATTAATCATTTTTTTTTTTAAATTCGACCATTTGGTTGAAAATTCAATAATTTGGTTAAAAATTCAACAATTTGCTTAAAAATTCAACTGTTTTGTTAAAAATCTTCTATTTTGGCAGAAAATTAACTCTTTCTTGAAAATTAATATTTTGATGTTGAAAATTCAACTATTTTTTTGAAAATTCATCCATTTGGTTCGAAAATTCATCTGTTTTAGTTGAAATTTAATCTTTTTTGGTGATTTAAATTATTCTTTAAAGATTAATTTTTTTTAAATAAATTACTTGGTTGAAGGTTGAACCAATTTGATAAAAAAAAATGAATTTTTGGTTGAAGACTTATCATTTTATTTGAAAATTTATTTCTTTGGTTGAAAAATCTTTTTTTCTTTGGTAGAAAATTAATCTTCTCACATTAAAATTTCATTTTTATCAGTTAAAAATGCAAATGTTAGATTGAAAATTTACTTTCTTTGATGAAAATTCAACTATTCTGAAGAAAATAATTAGTCATTTGGCTTGAAAGCTCAACGAATTGGATGAACTTTTTTTTTTACTGAAAAGTCTTTTTGGTTGGAAAACTCATAATTTTGATTGAAAATTTAATCTTTTTGGTGGAAAATGGACTATTTTGTTGAAAATTCTATTTTTTGTTTGTTTGTTAATTTTTTGAATGATAAATGAATTACTTTAGTTGGAGATTCCCAATTTTAGGAAAAAATTCATTTCGCTGTTTAAAAATTGAAATATTTTGTTGACATTTTTTTTTAATTAATTTTTTTAACTGCTAATTTAACGATTTGGTTGAAAATTCAACTGTTTTGTGGAAACATTATGTATTTTGTTAAAAGTTCGATTGTTTTGATAGAAAATTAATCTACTTACTTAAAAATTATTTTTTCTCTGAGATTTCTTCCTGTCTTATTTGTCCTCAACAAACTATAATTAATTTTATTGTATATATGTATATATAGTATATTATTTTTGGTATATATGTATGAGTTTTTTTTAATTAGATTTTTGTTGCAGAAATAAAGCTTTCCTCTCTTTCATAATGCTTAAAAAAATGTCACACTGTTCTATGATTATTTATTTTGAAACTAATATTTTTGAGTAAAAATGAAATAATAAATTTTTTTTGATAATTAGGTTTAAAAATGTCTCAAATTTTCAGACTTGAGTAATAAATTTGTTCTAAATATAAAAAAAATAATATATAATAATTAAATAAAATTATTTTTATAAATATAAAAAAAAACATTTTCAGGATAAGTAATAAGTAATTCGTATATGCTGGGTCTTTTTATTACAGACTTATTATCATTGTTTATTGTTATTGTCTACAGTTCCCCAAAACCTTACATAATTATAATAAGAAAATTTCGCTAACAGACTTCTCTCCATTTTTTCTTCATTTTATTAAAGTAAATATTCCATATTTGTCTCATTATTTTCTTCGGTACACTTCAGCCCTTTTATCTCGGCTGCGAATTTCGTTGTCAATACTGCAATCACAAAAAATTATTATATGAAAATTTTTCATTAGGTCTCTAAAAGGAAATTAAAAAATTAGGCAAATACATTCACAGATATTAAATGTTAGTAAAAAGTTTTTTTGAATTTAAAAAATATGTTCTACACTTTTTTTTTATTTAAACATTGAAATTTTGGAAAAAAGTGTACGTTGGTTAAAAAATTATGGCGGAGTTTTCAAATGCATTAGTGAAAATGTAAATTTTAATAGCAAACAATAATTAACAAAAATTAATAAAAAAATGTTTGACCCAATTTATAATTTTTTGAATATGTGCGGAATATTTTTCTGTGTCATGTAAACATTTTGTAAAAGTTGAACATTTCGAACCTGAAATGTATTCAGCTTGAATCAAAAGAACATGTTATTTTGTTTTTCAACAAAAATTTTTCTGTGATTTAGGAATTTTTTCATTATTTGTTATTACTGTTCAAACTAATAGCAAATTTTTCGTGAATTTTCACAATTTGGAATTTTTAAATCAAATAATTTATATAATTATTATTCGATAAATGAATTCTCTATCAGTTGATTTAAATCAATTGATTTAAAATTATAATAAAAATTTATTTATTTCGAAAGTAAAAAAAAATCGTAAATGTTAGAAATATTTTAAAAATACAACTATTACAAAAATAAAAGTAATAAAAAAATTAAAATATTAAAAAAAAGTATTGAAAAATAAAAATATTAAGAAAATAAAAATATTTAAAAAATAAAAATATTTGAAAAATAAAAATATTTGAAAGATAAAAATATTTGTAAAATAAAAATATTTAAAAAATAAAAACATACTCGTCAGAAGACTCAAAAGCTTTCTCATCACTGTATCCAGCAAGACTTCGCCACAATTCAGGTGGACCCTCGATTGCAAGTGGGAAGTGTTCCCAAGTCCAGGTGTCACTACCTGAAATGGAAAATCAAAATCAAAAAAATTTTTTGATCTAGTAGCAATTATATTTTTTTTTAATTAAAATTTTTTTTTTTAAATCTTTCAAATTTCTAAAAAAATTTAGATATTTAACTCTTCTTTCTTATTTCTACTAGGGGAGTTTACATTATTTCGAAATCCGCAAGAATTTAAGAAAATTTTGAAAATTAAAAAAATTGTAGCGATCTCTATAAAAATAAAAAAATTCAACCATTCTTGGTCAACTATTTAGTTGATAAATAATTAACCTTTTTTTCGAAAACTTGCCTTTTTTGTTAAAAATTACTTTTTTTAACTGAAAATTAAACTTTTCAATTTTTGGCTAAAAATAAATAATTTTTAGTTAAAAATTTAACGATTATATTTTTCGTTGAGAATTCTTTTATTTTCGTTGAAAATTCAACTACTTGGTCAAAGTTGTACTAATTTGTAAAAAATTCATTTTCTTTGGCTTAAAATTGAACTATTTTGCTGAAAATTAATTATCTTTTGGTTAAAAAATATATTTTTCTAACTGAAAAATTTACAATTTTTTGTTTGTTGAAAATTAATCGTTTTTGGTTAAAAATTCAACTATTTAATTGAAAATTCATATTTTCTTGAAAATTCGTCTTCTTCAGTACAAAATAATCTTCTTCGTTGAGAATTGATGATTTTGTTTGAAGATTCAAATATTTGGTCATAAATTAATCTACTTTGTAGAAAATTAAAAAATTTGATAAAAGAGTCTTTTTTTGGTTAAAAGTTAAACTATTTTGTTGAAAATTAGTTTTTTTGGGTTAAAATTAATTTTTTCGAGCTGAAATATTAACTATTTCATTTTTAGGTTGAAAATTGATTGTTTTTATTTATAAGTTAGATTTTGTTTGTCAAAATTTAACTATTCTATTTTTGGTTGAAAAGTTAACTGTTTTAGTTGAAAATTTAACTATTTGGTTCAAAATTTATATATTTTGTGGAAAATTTGCCTTTTTATGAGGAAAATTGATCCTCATGATTAAAATTCAACTATTAAGTGAAAAATTAAACTACATTCTTAGAAATTCATTTTCTTTGGTTGAAGATTCAACTATTTTGTTGAAAATTATTATTTTTTTGTTCGTAAATTTAATTTTTCTTACTGTAATTTTAACTACTTTATTTCTAGTTGAAAATTGCTCGTTTTTATTTGCAAATTAATTTTTGTAACTAAAAATTTAACTATTCCATTTTTGATTTTTTACTTGAAAATTCAACTATTAAGTTGAAAATTAAACTACATTCTCAGAAATTCATTTTCTTTGGTTGAAGATTCAACTATTTTGTTGAAAATTATTTTTTGTTTGTTTGTAAATTTAATTTTTCTTACTGTAATTTTAACTACTTTATTTCTAGTTGAAAATTGCTCGTTTTTATTTGCAAATTA
>JAABKJ010010981.1:0-10847 GCA_011634705.1 Andricus grossulariae
AATAGGCTGTATAGCTTGAGCGCCAGAGGAGCTTTTCATGGGCTCCTCGCCCGTCCTAAAACTAACTAACTAACTAACTAGTTCGGTAAACCGAGGACATTACGCCATTTTATTAAAATTTCACTTTCTGTCATGTAAAATGAAATAGTGTAATATTTGATGTGAAGAATATAAATTATTAATAAAAATTCATTATACTTTAATTCCCGATTCAGTAAGAAATAATACAACTAGATAATAAAGATAACCTGGCAGTTGGGTAAAATGAGATGTATTTTACCTACCAGTTAGGCAAAATTAGACAAACTGTTGGGTACAATTTCAAGCAAAGAACACAAATTCTACATCCACAAATATGTGAATTCTACAATCTACATGACAGTCATGTAAAATGTCGTGCGTTAACAGGAAAAAGAACATTCTTGCTACGTACAGATTCTGTGGAAGATCATCACTACTACATACACATACTTACAAATATCATACAATTTATAAATATATCTGTGGCACATATACACAATTTAACTTAAATAATTACATTAAATTACAGTACATTACATACAATATAATCGCACGCTTTTAAAGATGTTAACGCTATTAAAAATCGAAAACGCCACGACGGGTTTCAAACCCACCTAGCCTACGTTTAACACGTTCTATCCCGTACAACAAATTATCTGATCCCCATTCCATCGGAATTTATTTTATTATAACGTGTTATTAATTAGAAGGCTTATAAATTTATAGTAAGTCAATAAAAATATCTTTCTGCTAAAAATATATAATATTGGAAATTTTTATTTTTAATCTTTTAAATTTTGCTTGGATTACAATTTTATGCGTGTTTCAAATTTTTATTTATGTAACATTCTTGCAAAGTGTCTATTAATTCACTAATCTTCAATCATACGTTATTCCACTTCGTATGTTTAAATGTCAAACTTATAACTGTTTAACTAATATGCAGCTTTTCGATTTAAAGTACTGAAATTTGTAATCTGTTTTATTTAAAATTATTCAAGTTTGAAAAATTTGTATTTAAAACTGATAAGAGTTCCATGTTTCAAAAAAGATTTTATCCTTAAGATTGCTTAAGATTGCCGGTCCGCCATTTTGTTTTGTCAAAATTTTGATTCCAGATTTAAAATCAGCAAGTTCAAAAACTTAAGAATCACCTTCTAATTTTTAGATAGAGGAAACCACCCTACAGTAGATAGCAAAAAATTCAACAGCGTTTTAACTGCATCAGTTTCCAAAAATAAAGTAAGTTTGTCGTTTTTAAATAAAGCTTTCATGTTCAATTAAGTATTCTTATAGAAAAAAATATCACGAAATTAATCAATTAGCGGTATTAAACATTTTTATTAGACTTGGTCAAGGATACGATTTTGATACCTCTGTCCATCAATAGATAATCGTTTCTGGTATTGCTTCTGGGCATGATAAAATACTCAATTCTCGATCATTTTAATTTATCATTAGTATACTTACAATTAAAATCAGTTTATTCAATTAATAATAGTTTAAACCATGATTATTTTACAAAAATCACAAAATTTTAAATTATTGACATTTTTTTTATCTCTCATATTCCGTGAGATTGGTACGATTGGTACGAGATGTTTAATCTCCATTCCATTAAACCTGACTTGCGATGACAGAAAAACAACCGAATTTTTACATACCTTAATCCCAAAAATGATATCTTTTCCGAAGGACTCCTTAAAACACAACTAATTATTATATGATTTTTATTGAATAATAATTTACACTACTTGCTTGGTTTATTATTTACAATAAATTAAATTTAAAAACGTCACAAATCAAAATAAACAAATAAACACAACCTTTAACTTAAAACAACTGCGAGACAGTCGTAGAGCTGCCAATTTTGATAGCGACATTTTCCGTAATTTTGCGATTATCTATTGTTGGAAAATGTTATGTCCGATAAAAAATTCCTTAAATATTTATAAATATTAAAGAAAGAACTCTTTGTATCAATAAATATTGTTCATTAAACTTCAAGCTTTTATTCTAATGTATGAGCATGCCATAAAAATGTTTCATTAAGTTAAAAAGTATGAATGAAGAAGAGGCGAAATGTTTTTTTTCAGGTTAAAAATTAAATTTTTGCTCTCACACATTAATTAATTATAAAATTCAAATGAAACTTCATCAGAACATACAGCTTCCTTGCTGAAATGTTATACTAACAAAAGTAAAGGACTTTTTTGGTCAATTTCCCAGTTAATTAAGATTATCTACTGTAAATCATGATCTACTGTAGGGTGGTTTCCCCTAACTATTTAACAACAGAATTTTGATTTTTTTTGTATAATTTCTCCGTAATACCATTTCTTTTAAGACCTTTGAATTCGTTGAAATACTTCGTCAATCAATATAATAACTAACTAAAAATAATTTCCAATCGGTTCAAGTATTTCTTTTTGTGATTCTCAATAATTAGCTATTTGAAATCTGTAAATTTTGTAGAAAAAATTTGTAAAAAAAAATAATAGATTACAATTAGTTAAGAATAGCTGCTGAATAAAGTTAATTTTATTTTGCGAAATGAAATATAATGTCTTACCAAGGCTCTCATAATTAAAGAATGCTAAAAATGGATAATTATTTAAACAATCTTCATAGACAAATACAACTTTTGACTATTTTCTGATGAAAAGGTTTTCTGGTCAATTTTTGTCTATTTGAAAAATATAATAGCAAGTAGTCGTGAGCAAGACATATTTCTCTAGTTCATTCCTCAAAAAATTGACCCTATTTATGAAAAAAAGTTCGAAATGTGTATTTTTCACAAGAATTGTTTAGATAATTACTAAATAGTAGACATTATCAACTAATTGTGATCACACACTCATATCTGTCATATTCCATATAAAAGGAAAGGGTTTCATATAGCTAATCATTGCAAATGACGAGAAAATGAGTTTTTCCATTACTTTGTTTATAACATTATAAAAAATTGTTTTTCTCACTCTTATTCACTGAATATTATTTATATTAAGTTATGACATACAATCATTTATGACCTGTTCATGTGAATTTTGAAGTCTTAAAGTAAATGGTATCACTGCAAATTTAAACAAAAAATGTAAACTGTATTGTTAAATAACAAATTTTTCTATAGTCAGAGAAAAGTATTGACAATATTTTTAACATTTGACTAATAACTTACATCACTTGCACAATATTTCTTCTGCCAATATCCGTTACTTAATGAAAAGTAATACTCGACTTACCTAAAAAAAGAAGAGAAACATTAGATTAGATAAAGCATAATGAAGAAAAACAGATTTTTTAAATATAAATAAACTAACCAATTTTTATTTCAAATTAAGACCAAGAATTAAAAAAATATATATATCTCTTCTTTCAATATCTGGTAATTGAATCATTTTTTCTTCCTCATTTATATTTTTATCTTTCAATTTAAAAGAATATAAATAAGATTATTAATCTCTTAAGCATATTTTTGGAAGACTGCGATAATAAAAGTTGCCACCAACCTCGAAATTTCCTTGAACTGTTTCTCACAAAAACAGTTTATGGATTTGATTGAAAAATAGAACTAATTGGAAGAAATGAATATCTCTTGACAGAAGCAATAAAGTTATTTCTAAGACCTTGTAGCATTTAAAACAGAATATTTGTTCAATTCCAGTTTTTAATGAGTATGATCAAGAATTAGGTCACATTCTTACGTAAATTGATACAATTCTTAATCATCAATATTTCCATACAAATACGTGAGGTCTTCAAACATTTTCTGTACTTTTCAAATTAGAAAATCTTTCGTAATTATTTTCGAAATGATCTAAAGAAAATACGAAAAAAAAATTTGTTTTCATTTTATATACTTGTCGCAATAAAATTGGAATTTTTATCTTTAGAAGTCTGCACATTTCCTTGAATGTAAGAGATTGGAAAAATTTTTCATCATGTAAAGGGAGAAAAGTAGGATATATATTATTTGAAATAATAAAATATTCTTTTGGCGAGGAATCATAATATATGTATCCATTCATATTTTTCATATATATCTCAGCCTTTGCGAATACATACACAGCAAAAGGAGGAATTTTATTATTCAAGGGAAATTTATTTGATACAAACAAATTATTCTCCTGTTTAGTACCTTTCAAATATTTATTTACTAAATGAAATATTTTGATCCTAATAGCAAGGGCATGTAAGTAAACATTTTTGTAAATAATAAAAAGAACGAGGTTTTTTCTGTAATTCACAGAAGAAAATTCAGTAACTCAGCGAAAAAATCGCTAATAAACAAAAATAACTTGAATGCAAATATAATTTTATTCTGAACAAATAATTTATTCAATGAGTAAAAACATTACTTCGAAGGATGTGCAGCGGTAAATGTTGAAAAACAGGGTTGACGGCTTTTTAAATGTTTAAATCATTGAAATTCAATGTTTAACGACTGCTTCGGACGAATAATTTTTTTTTTCAACAAAAAACTATCTTTCAAAGTAATCATTTAACATATAATTATAATTGATTTTGATAATAATAATAATAATAATAATTGTAAGGTAAATTGCAGCAGTCGTCCGAATTACATACAACATACTCTGACAAACAGGCAAGCTTGGCTGAGTTTCTGTTCCGTTTGATTCAAGATGTTGCCTAATCTAGTCCATTTTAATGCTTGTTCCATGTCTTTGTCATTATTACATCAAGCATTGCCTTCATTAGAGGACTGGGATTGCCACAACGTACAACTGGCATTATTAGCGTAATTTCAGGAAATTTGACGCTCGCATAAGGCCCGCATCAGGGTTGGGCTCAATTCTCAGACTTGAACAATTTGCTTCCCTTAAGATTAATGGCGAGAAACTGGGAGATTCCCAGAGAATACCTCCGTCGGACTGAGCACAATCCCAGTTTCGGATAGAACTAGGAATCGAATTCGCTGTGAGACGAGAAACCGTGAAATCCATGTATATAGTATATATGTATATATCTATTATGTACATATACAACTACACACAAATATACTCAACGACTGGAAAATTGGCCCCCAAAGGAGAAGATGCGAGCTCACTGGTATCCAAAGCATTGTTACAGCACCCGTCTGAATTTCACCGGTTCCTAATGGACTTTGGCGACCGATGAAAGTCCTGTTAGAAACGATTCTCATAATCCGCTTAGGACGTTTATTTTGACAAACGAGTCCAATGCGAAAAAGCTCTTTTAAACTCCCGTTGGGGAATGCTGCTTCTAAAGTAGAAGGGGCATACAATATAAATTCAGCCCTTGAGTGACAATTGCTGGAATGAAGAAATATATTCTTGTAGCCAAGGAAATGTATGCCTTTTATAGTTATTCCCTTATTCGCGACAGTAGACCTGCATAATTTTCAACCTTCAAGCTCCTAGCCATCTACGATGCTTTTTTTTAAATCTTATCATTAAAAATGTCTGGCAGGATATAAGGAAAACCAGTACGATGTGAATGCCAAGACAAACTGACTAATGGAAAGAAGTGACACTTACTTGCTATGTTTAATTAAAAAATTTTTAAAATGTGGTTTTGACATGGCGACGAAACTTTTGTTCGCTGAAAGATTATCATTTGTTAAGGAACTAAATTTCTTTTACTATTCTTTCTCTAGTTCCTTCAATTCTTCTAACTTTTGGCTTCAAAATTTTCTAATGATCATTCTCTCAATTTTCATAGAAAATACACCGGGACCTGGATTTAAGTAAACATTCAGGGCCGTGTGAACCACTTCTGTTGGATTTGGACGCCTGCTGACAGCTGACGTAACCTGATGCAACTAACGCACTGAGGGTACTGCCCATTCTGTCGCTACGCTGTTGTTGGTCACGCAGGACTGAGCACCGCTTTTCTTTCGGTCTAGCGGTCTCCACATCACAAAAATTCCGAGGAATAAAATTGTAGAAACGTCGTAAACTCAGGTTTCATAAATCCAGGTTTCAGTCTATATTTTACGTGCTTTTATAAAAAGTATCATTCAGTATAAGGTAAATAAATTATTGACAGGTCAGGAGCCGTGCAAAAATTACGTAAAGTTGTTTTCTGAAATTTTGAAACACGCACACCCCGTTTTGTTAGGGGTATAAGTTTTCAACGTGATAGTTACATTTTCAACGAGAAGGAATAATTTTTTACAAAAAATACCAACTTTGAACCAAATATGTAACTTTTCAACAAAATAGTTACATATTCAACAAAAACAGATTCATTTTTAATCAAAAAGTTGCATTTTTAAACTCAAAAAATTGATTTTCCACAAAAAAAAAGAAGAATTCTTAAAAAATACATCAATTTTCAACGTGAAAGGAATATTTTCAACGAAAACGAATAATTTTCTACAAACAAAGACAAATTTTTAAGAAAATACATATATATTCTCAACAAAATAGTTACATTTTCAATAAAAAGTATTACTTTTCTACGAAAAAGGAAGAATTTTTAACAAAATACAATAATTTCTACTAAACATGATAAATTTCAACCAAACACGAAACAAAAATTTTCAATAAAATAGTGGAATTTTCAACAAAGTAGTTCAACTTTCGATCAAATAGTTGAATCCTCTACGGAACTGATGAATTTTCGAGCTAGAAATTAGAATTTTCTGAAAAACAGTTGAATTTGCAACAAAAATGAAGAACTTAAAAAAAAATAGTTTATTTGCAACAAAATATCTTATGCAAGAAATGGTTTTTCAATCCCCCCTATGTCAGACATCATAATTGCATTTTAATCACGAAAAAGTTTAAAGCTCGCATACTTTTGATAAAATATTAAAAATTGATCATTGTATGAAATAAATGTTTTAGAATCACAGTTTATGGATTCTTTTTTCGTTGATTTATGCACAATGTCCTTCAGCTGATCAAAACGGCATTTTCCGGAAAATAAAAGTTAATGAAATTTTAAATTCCCCAAGGAAAATGAAAACGAAATTTCTATTTCGGTAATTATTTTTTCGGTATTTTTCCACATTCGACATTTTGAAAATTCGGCAAAATTATATCATCCCGAATTTTTTCTCAAGTGTACTATTAAATATTTTTTTTACGGAAATTGGAAAATTCGGCAATTTATCAATGCCGGGAACTTGAAAATTCGCAAATGTACTAATTTCGGAAATTTGAAAATTCGGGAATTTGATGATTTCGTGAATTTAATTATTTCGGGAAATTTCTATTTCTGTAATTATTTTTTCGTTACATTTACTTTTATAAACATTGCATACTTTAGTTACATAAAAATGTTCTGGTATGAAAATAATGTGTCGGATTAACATAGTCATGTATCACTAGAAAAATTACTATTTCAATTTTCACGACTCTAATCCAACTGCATCCTTTCGATTTTCAATCCTAAATTATAAAAAAAAATCGACTAAATTACTTTTCAAAAATATTTTCACTAAAAATAGTTTTATTTTGTAAGAATAATTTTGTAGGAAAAATACCACTCCCTCTGAAGAAAATAATTCTAATTATTTTTCCTTAAGGGAAAATTTCTCGAACACATCAAATTTTTTATCAATTCCATGAAAATTTTTTAGATATCTCTGCCAAAAAATTAGCGATAGATATGTTTTATATTTCAAAAGAGAACCTATCATTTCTGAAAAAATGCATAGTACATGCTGCTAAGGGTGACTTTAAAAAATATCTTAGAATTCCTACCCACTTAAAAATTTTAATCAAAATCTCCTCTTTCAAATAATATTTTAATGAGGATATTTAAAATTAATGATCTTTTTATGATATATTTTTATTTTTAGTGCTGCAATTAAACGTAGAATAATTTTTTAGGACACTTCTAATGAAATATAAAATTTTCTATGAATCATTATCTAACCGCTGTTATACTAATTTGTTAATTACATCATGTTTCTAAATTCGTTGATTTTGCTGAATAGCAAACTCATCCTGAGATTTTCTGATCTATTAAAGTTGATCAAATGCTCCACCCGGTAATCGCTCACTAGTACACCACGGCAGTAGGGCAATTAGGGTGCCCATAGAAAATCCGTCACGATGACAAATTGCATTAACGCCAGTTTCTTGTGAAAGCGGAAGCACGCCGTATTATAAAATCGAGAGGGCTTTTCAAACAAAAAATTGAAACACGATTATGAGCGATGTAAACCCGACCCAGTTAACGATTTTTTTCGAAAATCATGTATTTGGAAACTAACAAATTCTGACTTGATTAATCTTGTTATCTTTTACTTGAAGTACTTGTTAATTACTTTTTGTAAATTTAAGTTTTCTCACCTATTAATAAATGTTCAAGGAACAATTTCAACCCTATAACTTTAATTGTTAACCCCCCCCCAACCCTTGTATTGTGCCCGGAAAATGCCTTAAAAATTCAAAATCGTGAAAACTTATTACTTTTCGAAATAAATAACACAGTTGATGAATTTCAAGAATAATATTTCTTTTTTAAGATATTTGGTGATTATTCAAAAAATTTTAATTTTTTTTTTATTTTTCCCTAGTTAATCCTGAAAATTTTATATTTTCTGAAATCAATGACAGATTTGACAAATGCGAAGTGTAAAATATTTTTCTAAAGATATTTGGCAATTATCTAAACAATTTCCACTTTTTTATACAATTTTTCCCCTGTAAATCTCAAAGAGTTACTATTTTATGGAGTAAATTCACTTGCGCTTTTTCATGAGCAAGGTGGAAACCATTCTTGTTTCTTTTTTAAGCTCTTATACAATGGCGCTCATTATTTATAATTTTTCTATTTCAGAACTCATAGCCTAATATTCATAACTTGCCACAATAACTTTCAAAAATCATAACTCTTCGCAAGTGTTGAAAAAATTGTTTAAACAACTGTCGAATATCTTAAACAAGAAAATATTACTTTTTAAATTCGTTAATTGTGTCATTAACGCCAGAAAAAAAATCTGTGTACGATCAAAACAGAAGAAAAATTGTTTTAGCAAATGAAAATTGTTCAAATAATCACAAAATATGCTAAGCAAGAAATTTTATCCTCAAACTACATGAACTATATCATTTATCAGGAAAAAATTTATTCCTTGGACATTCTTCAAGCACTGACCAAACTTTAGTTAACAAACAAATTAATAACACGTACTTCTTTTTCCCATTTTTTTTTTCAAAAACCGAGTTTTTCCCATTTAACGCCCTATGTTAATCTTAAAAGCCTGGGGGCAAGGGTTAATGTTGACCGATTTAAAAAAAAAAAACGAAATACCTTTTTAAGGAAAATGAACAAATTGGGGTGGATCGATTACCGAAAATAAAATTGTTGTACCATCTTAAGGAACATACACTAAGGTGGGTCAAAAAAAAAACTCAAAATTATAAGATTAATTCCTGGAAGCATTATTAAGCTTCTTTGTGGCATCATGAACGAAAAAAAAATGTTCGAAAAATTTCTCACGGTTGGACAATTCGATAGAAAATTTTCAAATTTTGGATTTTTTTAATTCTCTCTGTATGGAACATTTTTTTCCAATTATTTTCTGGATAAAGCTTATGGAAGTTAATAACCGGAAGTTGCAAAAAAAAATGTTTTTTGTTTCTTTATATTTCATGCTCTTTTCAATAAGCTGAGGAAACACGTACACATTTTAAAGTTTCATACGAATCCTTTTACATAGGATCAGTATAAAAAAAAAAGATTGTTATTTCAAAACCTAAAAATATATGCGTGTTGCATTAGTTTATTAAAAAGAGCATTATATAATAAAAACATTTTTTTGGCATTTTTCGGAACAAATTACCATATTTCGTCATTTTTCTGAAATATTATATTTCGACGAAAAAAATGTTTTCTTACTTTATTCCGTCTAAGGTTATTTCTTAATCTTTTTTCACTTCCATAAACTTTACCTAAACAAAATTGAAAAAAATTTGGTCTATCTTTCGCGGATCCTGCGATAACGGACCAAGAAAGTATGACACCAAATCGCATTTTTTATTTTCAATAACAACATTATCAAAAAATATTCAATTTAGCATTTTTCAACGGGAAAAATTCCTTTTCACACTAAATCATGTTGCAGGTGGCTCAGTGGTATAACGTTTCAACAAAAAAGTGCGCCACCATATTGCAGGTAACTCAATGGTTATGGTACACTGAGAAAATGTGTCACAAACTGTTAATTGTTTTTTTTTCATAAACAAATTATTAAATAAGTTGTAAGCTACAGCTTTTATGCTAGAATAAACAGTATTTTCTCTGTGATTTTCTCAATGCATCTTTATAGTACTACAGATTATTAATGGTAACTCATGCTAGTGCTTATTAGTAACATTAAACAACAACCTACTCTGGGTGCGAAAACAGAATCAGGCAACAGTTTTAAAAAAATGTTAAATTTTAACATTATTGGCCATTAATAACTTAAAATTATAAGCTATTGCCTAATTCTGTTTCCGCGCCCCAAGACATTATTGATTGTTAATTATAATTAATATAATAATAACTGTCAATATAATACAATGAAAATTAATATAATACGTTACTATTAATAGTAAATATCGCTATAAAGATACATTAAAAAGAATTAACAAGAAAAACAGCTTTTTTATTAAAAAATAGATGTAGCTTACTATTTATTTAATAATTTATTAATAACAATAATAATGAAGAGTCTGTGACACACTTTCTTGGTAAAACATAACCATTCAGTTACCTGCAGCATGACTTAGTGGGAAAATAATGTTTTACGTTAAGAAATCTCGCATTTTATTTTTACATTCTCATCTCAATGAGAAGGTATTGGTTTTATGTGAAAAATGACTTTCGCGGATTCAATCAAA
>JAABKJ010010982.1:0-10847 GCA_011634705.1 Andricus grossulariae
ACTGATATCCTTCTTGGTTGAAAATTCAACTATTTTTTGGAAATTCGTCTTTTTGGTTTAAAAATTCATCTGTTTTAGAAGAAATATAATCCGTTTTTGGATAAAAACGCAACTATTTTCTTGAAAATTCGTTTTTTTTTTGTTGAATTTAACTGTTTTTTCTTTAAAATTAAAATATTGTCGTTGAAAATTAACTTTTAATCATTTAAAATCTTTTTTGATTGAAATATATACTATTACATTTTTTGTTAAAAATTAGTTTTTTTTTAAATTAATTTTTTAACTAAAAGTTTAACTATTCCCGTTAAAGATTCGATTCATTTTAGTTGAAAATTCATCTCTTTGGTTGAAGATTCAACAATTTTGTTAAAATATCATCCTTTTTGGTTGAAAATTCAATTTTTTATCGAAAATTCATCTGTCTGGGTTAAAAATTCAACTATTTTGGTCGAAAATTAGCTTTTTTCTGAAAGTTTATATTTTAGTCTTAAAATACAAATTTTTCGTTTGTTATTGTTGGTTGAAAATTAACTGCATTAACGTTTAATTAATTAAAATCTTTTCTTGTTGAAATATGTGCTATTATGTTACTTGTTGAGAATTTTTTTTTTAAGATTGAATTGTTTATTAAAAAATCTTTTTTGTTGTTGTTAAAGATTCTTCATTGTAGCGGGAAATTCATCTCTTTTGTTGAAAATTCATGTTTTATTTTTGGTTGCGAGTTAATTTTTTTACTAAAAGTTTAACGAATCCTTTTGAAGATTCATAATTTTAGTTGGAAATTCCTCTCTTTGGTTGAAATTTTAACTATTTTGTTGAAAATTGATCTTTTTAAAATGGAAATTCAATAACTTGCGTAAAATTAGAACTTTTTTGTCAAAATTTTATTTTTTCAGATGCAGGTATGTTGAAAATTCCTTTTTTTTTGTTATTTAAAATTCATTCTTTCAACTGAAAATGTAAATTTTCAATGTTTGGTTAAAAATAGATATTTTTTAGTTGGAAGTGCGTCTTTTTTGGTAGAAAACTAAATCTTCTTGGTTTGGGATTTTCTCTTTTTTGCTTAAAAATACAACTTTTTGGTTGAAAAATCTACTTTTTTCTGGAAAATTCATAGTTACAGGTTGAAAATTCAACTGTTTACAGAAAACTCGTCTTTTGGCTTGAATATTTAATCATTTTGATGAACTTTGTTGAAAATTCGTTTTATTTTGATTGAAATTTAAAACTTTTAAATAAAAATTTAACTTTTGCGTGTTTGGTTTAAGATGTATCTTTTTTAGTTTAAATTTCAACTATTTGGTTAAAAATTTAACTATTTTTTTTTAATTTAAATATTTTGTTGATAATTCAATTCTGGTTGAAAATTTAACTATTTTGTTGAAAATTCGTTTTTTTTAAAAAAAAGGTAACTGTTTTTATTTGATGAGTTATCTTTTTTGATTGAAAATATGACCATTTAGTAAAAAATTCAGCAATTTGGTTAAAGGTTCAACTATTTTGTTGAAAATTCGTCTCGTTTGCTTCAAATCTAAACTATTTGATTGTAAATGCAACTGTTTAATTAAGAATTATTTATTTTTTGCCTGAAAATTCAACTATTTGGTGGAAAATTCAAGTATTTTGTTGAAAGTCATCTTTTATGGCTGAAATAAATAAATTAAAAATTTTTAAGTTTTAATCTGAAATATTTTTATCCCGCAGGAAACCAAAAACCAAAAATTTTGTTTGAATTAATTAACCATTTTCTTGAATCGACCAAAATTGGTTTGATTCAACCATGTTTCAATGTATATCCAAGAAAAAAGTGTTTTTTTTTTTGAGTCCAGCAAACTTTTTTTCTTAGTACCGGATTTGTTTCGATAGGAAGATGAGGCAGAAGAAAAAGGCGGAAAAAGATAAGAGACAGGCGGATAACATACGATGTGTTAACTGTCGCTTTATTAGAATGTGAGTGAAAAATAGTAAGGGTCGTCTGGGGGTAGACTACCGGTTGGTCAGGAAACTCACGTCCATAAAAATGTTCAATGTATGAGAATCCATTGGGGCCCGCCAATCACAATTTTTCGATTAAAATGTCGAACAGGTGGTGCGATTCAATGCTTCTCTCTTCATCATCCACGAAAATACCAAAAATTTCCAATATGCGACTTGTTTCAACAGAGTGTTTTCATTTCAAAAACATTGTTTTCGTTTTTCATTATTTCATTCTTCAGTTTTAATTATCTTGGACACTGAAAATGGTGAGTGTTCAATTAGTACCATCAACTAATAAAATGATTGTCCCAACTGATAAAACAGCAGTACCATATCTTACAAAGTAAATAGTTGTTCCAACGAACCATTGTTTTCAGTGGACAATATCTACTGGTCAAATAGTCTTTTCTAGTTCCTTAATTGAGTCGCTTAGCCAGTTCAGCTAAATCTCGACTTTAAATTTCCACGCTAGAAATAGAAAGATCTTGGGGAATGTAATAGGGATGAACTGGCTAATTACAATTTGCCAATTAAAATGTCAAACTATGCTGTAGTGCTTCAATAGCGATTTCCATTATCTGTCGTACGGCGTGATAATTTCCGATCAAGCTCGCTATGCATGCCAAAACGTTACCTGTGTTTCGGAAGTGATCCTTAGTCCTTGTGTTTACCCCTGTCAAATCGATTTTCAGATATGCGGAAAGATATTGTTGTTCGAGAGGTAACCGTGTGCTTTTGATTTTAACTTATTCCAGGATGCACATCTCTATTCCCCTGCAATTGTTCCTTTTACAAATGTTCTGTCTGATGTTAACCAAATTCAAAATCTTATTTGATTACTTTTTTCCGATGCCAACTCACATTCAATCAATTTTATCATTGTCACTCCACCCTAGTAGCCACCTTCATTTGTCAAAAAGGCCTACTTTGTCTTCCTGTGTGCTTTTTCGTCTAAAAGATCGTAATGAACCTAATTTAATTAGGGTAGTCATTCCTTTCTGCAAATTGGAGACATCCCACCTTGATTGAGCTCGAATAATTCGACTAATTTAAAATGTTTTCTTATACTTCAGCAGAGAGTAAATAATTGGAAAGCAGCACGATCTGCCTAATGGCAGTAATTAACCTTTGTTCACCTGAACATACTCCAGCAAATACTTGTCCTTATCTCATTCACATTTGTCAGTCGAAGTCACGAAATTCTTGAATGATAATAGCAGTGGTAACGCCTTTAGTTTCAAAAAGCGAGGAAGTAGTTTGATTTCGTGTCGTCTTTCTGTCACCCTTCTGAATTTCTGACTCCTTACCTCTTTCCCTTTCCGTTTTGCCAAGCCCCATTCCACCCTTAGTTCCTTTGTGTCTGAGTCCAGAGGCAGCCGAAACGAGCAGGAAACTCGCGTCTTCGGGCTTGTAATAAAGCATACAGTATACACGCAAGCACGAGTTCTCCTTACAGACCTAACTGAGGCTTTCAGGGTGACGAATGCCTCCCGCTTTTTAGCCACTTATTGTTAACGTCTCGTTACCCTGGCAAGACTACGCCCAGACTCTTTGCTACTGTTAATTCTGACAATGAGAGAAGAGTACCCATCAACAATGACAGAATCTCGACGAACAATAGAGACTGCCAGGAGTAGGCGATCATCCCTGATCTCATTTTATTACTCCATTTCAAAGCAATGGGTACTTATTTCATTACGATCTCGTACCAGGCGAATATGATTTCACTTACGCTCGTAATTCTAGAATTAAGAGATGCTTGGCTCAATTTTTGATGAAATAAGGAAGGAAACTGATAGTAGGACTCGGACTCAGAAGACTATTGACACTGTTTATCAGGGACAAGTGAGGGGATTTTTTTGGCTGATCCACGACTCGTCCTCACACCTGTTTCAGGACGAGATAGTATTACATTGTGACCTTTGTACAACACTTTTCAGATGCAATCAGTGGAATTACCCTGCATATGAACATATGAGACTCTTAGTGAAGTAAGGGAGCAATTTTTTAATCACGCCAGTTCGTCTTTTGGGAGCTAATAGTCTTAAGCCTAGAAGAAGCAGAATCAGGGTAACGACTTAACCGGGAAACCGGGAAATGACCGGAAAAAACGGGTTTTCATTATTTTAATAATTTTGGTCAATTTATAAAAGTGATTTCTACTTTATCTCAGTTTACTCTAATTAAATTATAATTTATTATTGTTTAAGAGTACTTATTTTTGTTGACTTGAGTTTAGTAATTGTTCTCATGCATCCAAAGAGTTTTTATTGCAATATGAAATCAGGAATATATTTTAAGATAATAATAATACACTTATTTGTTCACGTGCAACTATCATTTAATGCACTTGACTTAACCTAGAAAATTTAACAATTTTACCGTAAAAAATCGAGAAATGACCGCTTGCTTTTTATTAATTAAAAAAGAGAGCTTATCATACGTAACGTTCCTTAAGTCTGATTCTGAAATATTTTTTAATATATCCATACTTTATGAGAGAAAGAATTTTTATTTTTGTCCGTCATAAGGAAAACCTTTTGCAATTTTTTTATTTTTTATTTTAGGACAGGGAGTTTCCGCAAAGAAATATAATTTGACTTGGAACAGGGAATTTTTTACATGGAATGGGAATTTTTTAAAAGAATTATAATTCGGATTTGGAAGAAAGGAATTCTAAAAAATCCCTCTTCCAATTCAGAATTTGTCAAAATTTGAAAGTTCCCCCCTCTAAATTTTATATAAAGAAAGTACTCAAGCAGTTTTTAGAGTAGAAGTAGTATTTCAAAGAAGAAATATTTCTGTATTATAATAGCTTTTTTTTATATTGATCGTTGTGAATTCATCTTCTTTTAGTTAAAAATTCAACTACTTGGTTAAAAGTTGAACTCTTTTGTTAAAAATTAAATTTTTTTGGTGAAAATTAAACTATTTGTTTGAAAATTTATGTACTTTTTAGAAATTCATATTTTTTGTAGAAAATTCATCTTTATGGTTGAAAATTCATCTTTTTGGCATAAAATTCAACTATTTCAGTTGAAGATTCATCATTTTAGTTGAAAATTCATCAGTTTTGTTGAAAATTAATGTCTTAAAGAGAAAATTTAACTGTTCCATTTTTTATCGAAAATTTATCTTTCCTAGTTCAAAATTCAACAATTTGGATTAAAATTTGACTTTTTTAATTGAAAACTCAATTATTTCATTGAAAATCCACAGATTTTGTTAAAAAATCGATTTTTTGGGTAGAAAATTATATTTTTCTTTGAAAGTTAATCTTCTTATTTAAAAATTCTTTTTTTCAATTAAAAATTAAAGTATTTCAGTTAAATATTTATCATTTTAGTTGGAAATTCATATTTTAGGTTGGAAACAAAATTACTTGGTTAAAAGTTAAACTCTTTTGTTAAAAATTAATTTTTTTGGTTGAAGATTCATAATTTTCATGGGAAATTCATTTCTTTGGTTGAAAAATGAGCTATTTAATTGAAAATTTGTTTTTTCTTGAGATGAAAAGGAATTTTCTTGAATTGAAAATTTAACTATTATTCCAGCTAGATATTTGATAATTTTACAATAGTTAAAAATTCATCTCTTTGGCTGAACATTCATTTTTTGACTAGAAATGTACTTATTCAATTTTTGGTTGAAAATGATCTTTTTTTAGATGAAAATTCGTCTTTTTTGGTAGAAATTAATCTTCTTGGCCAAAAATTTAATTATTCTAGTTAAAAATTCATCATTTCAATTAAAAATTCAACTATTTCACTTAAATATTTACAATTTTTTTCGAAAATGTAACTTTTTTTTTAATTTAGTTTTTTTTACGTAATTTTTTTAACTGAAAATTTAACTTATTTCAATTGAAAATTCCATAGTTGTAGCTGAAAATTCATCTATTTGGTTAAACATTAATTTTTTTACCTTGAAATTTTATTATTTAAGTTTTGGTTGACAATTTATCTTTTTTAGTGAAAATTAATTTTTTTTGTTGAATATTCAACTATATCTTTTTTTAGTTCAAAATTCAATTATTTGGTTGAAAAGTTGTCTTCTTTAATTAAAAATGCAATATTTTTTTTAAACTTAACGTATTATGTTGAAAATTTGTATTTTTTGGTAGAAAATTAACCTTTTCATTTGGAAATAATTCTTCTTGTTTAAAAATTCATCTTTTTGGTTGAAAAATTCAAGTATTCTAGTTAAATATTAATTATTTTATTTGAAAATTCATCTTTTTTGTTTAACATTTAAAAATTTCAGTTGAAGATTCATAATTGTGTTTCAAATTCATCACTTTGGTTGAAAATTAAACTATTTTATTGAAAGTCCCTTTTTTTTGTTGAAAATTAATTTTTTCAATTGAAAGTTTAACCATTCCATTTATTGTAAAAAATCGATATTTTTTCGTGGAAAATTTAAATTTAATTTAATATATTTTCAACCAAAGGTATCTTTCTTAAGAAAAGAGAAAAAAAGGAGAATTCTTTTAAATTTATCATCTGAAAAGTCTACTATTACATTTTTTGTTAAGAATTCATCTTTTTTATTTTAATCTTTTATTATTCGGTTCAAAATTAAATTATTTTGTTGAAAATTCAACTATTTAGTTGAAAAGTCGTCTTTTTGGAAGAAAATCAATTTTTTTGTTAAAAATGCAATTTTTTAGTTAAAAATTAACCTATTTTAGATGAGGATTCAAGTATTTTGTTAAAAAATTTTCTTTGTTGGTTAAATCCAACTATTTTTTATTTTAAATTAAAATCTTTTTTGTTGAAGTATCAACTATTACATTTTTCGACGAAAATTCATCTTTTTTTTATTAAAAATTCCAGACCTTGATTGAAAGTTGAACTACTTTCTTAAAAGATTTTTTTTTTTTGTTGAAAATAACTTTTTTGTTAAAAATTCATAATCTCGGATTGAAAGTTCAACTGTTTTATAGAAAAATCGTATTTTTGACTTGAAAATGTCACAATCTGGTACAAAACTCAAGTACTTGGTAGAAAATTAAACTGTTTTGTAGAATTCATCTTTTCTGGCAGAAGATTAATCTTCTTAGTTGAAAATTGAATTATTTGGTACAAAATATATGTATTTGCTTTACAATTCGTATTTTTTTATAGAATACCAATTTTTTGGTTAAAAATGTAATGAATGGTTAAAAATTGATCTGTTTTAGTTGAGGATGCAAGTATTTTGTTGAAAATTTGTCTTTTTCGGTTAAATTCAACTGTTTTTTATTTGAAATTAAAATATTTCATGGTTTAAATATCAACTATTACATTTCTTGTTGAAAATTAATATTTTCAGGTTGAAAATTCAACTGTTTTGTTGAGAATTCGTCTCTTTGGCTTATAAATTCAACTACTTGGTTGAAAGTTGAACTACCTTGATAAAAATTCATGTTTTTGGTTGAAGATGCTTCATTTTAGTTCAAAATTCATCTCTTTACTTGAAAACTGTACTATTTCGTTGAAAATTCTTTTTTGTTTCAAAATTAATGATTTTAACTGAAAATGTAACTTTTCCACTTTTTGTTGAATATTTATCTATTTTAGCAGAATATTCAACTATTTGGTTCAGAATTCACGTATTTTGTTGAAAATTGCCTCTCGTGGTTTAAAATTAAGCTATTTGGTGGAAAATATATGTAATTTGTTAACAATTAGTATTTTTTGGTAGAAAATTAATTTTTTTTTGTTAAAAATGTAACCGTATGGTTAAAAATTAATCTGTTTTAGTTGAGGATTCAAATAATTCGTGGAAATTTCGTCTTTTTTGGTTGTATTTAACTGTTTTTAATTTCAAATTAAAATCTTCTTTGGTTTAAATATCAACTATAACATTTTTTGTTGAAAAATCAACTCTTTTGTAGAGAATTCGTCTGTTTAGCTCGAAAATTCGAAAATTTGGTAGAAAAATCATCTCGTTGTTAAAAGTTCATTTTTGGCTTGAAAATTGATCACTTTGGACTGCCTTTAATCACTTATTGAGAAAATTTGTAGCCAATTAGCAAAGAAGTTCAAAAATATTTTTAAAGAAGTAAATAAAATAGTGGCATTAGCAGACAATTGTGAGAAAATAGGGGAATAAATTCTTTTAAATAAAACAGTTGAATTTTCAACCCTAAAATATAAATTCTCGAACAAAACGTTAATTTTCAATCAAATAGTTTATTCTTCTATCAAAATAATAGAATTATCAACTCAAAAGGAAGAATTCTCTACAAATAAGTTGAATTTTCAACCCGAAAATATGATTTTTCAACATAAAGTTAATTTTCTACCGAATAATAGAATTTTCAACCAAAACAATTTAATTTTCTGCAAAAAAGTTGCATTTTCAAATAGAAAAAAAACAAAAAAATTACTCATTCAATTTTTGACCAAGGATTTTTTGTGGAAATTTTCGACCAAAAAGATGACTTTTAAACAAATTTGTTGAATTCACAACCAAAAAACATAAAAAAGATGAATTCACAACGAAAAATGTAATAGTTGATAATTAATCCATAAAAGATTTTTATTTTAAATAAAAAGCAGTTGAATTTAATCGAAAAGGCAAATTTTCAACAAAATAGATGAATATTAATAAAAAAAAATTCATTTTTAACCTAACAGTTGTGTTTTTAACCAAGAAAGATAAAAATTCTACCAAAATAAATGAATTTTCAAATCAAAAAGACGAATTTTCAATAAAAGGGTTAAATTTTCAACCCGAAAATATAAATTCTCGTTGAAAAAATTAATTTTTAATCAAATAGTATATTTTTCTCTGAAAATCATAGAATTTTCAACTCAAACAAACGAATTTATAACAAAACAGTTAAATTTTCTACAAAAAAAATGACTTTTGAACAAAATAGTGTAATTATCAACAGAATAATTATATTTTCAACAAAATAGTTCAATTTTCAATCTGCAAAGATGTATTTTCACTCAAATAGTTGAAATTTCAACTAAAAAAATGCATTTTCAACCAAATAATTGAATTTTCAAAATAAAAAAGGTAAAATTGATACCATACAGTTTCATTTGCAACCAATTAGTTGAACTTTTAAGCAAAAGGAACGGATTTTCAATACAATAGTTTAATTTTTAACCATTTTCCCACAATAAAAAAGACAAATTAAAAAAAACAGTTAAATTTCCGACCAAAAAAATGACTTCTAAACAAAATACTTGAATTTTCAACATAAAACGATGAATTCTCAAAAAAAGTGTTATAGTTGTTATTTCAACCAAAAAATATGAAATTTCGTTAAAAAAATTATTTTTAAAACCAAAAAGACGAATTTTCAACAAATAAAGATTTTTCAGTCACGAAAGAAAAAAAGTTCACATAATTTGTTGAACATTCAAGCCAAAATATGAACTTTCTGTACAAAAATTGAATTTTTAACCAGGAAATATGAATTTTCAGCAGAAAAATTAACTTTCAACAAAATAGTTAAATCGCCAACCGAAGAGCTAAACCTTCATTGCAAAAAGACAATAAATTTTCAACGTTGTTCAACTTTTTACCACACAGTTGAATTTTCATATAAAAAAGATCAGTTTTCAACAAAATAGTTAAACTTTCAACCAAAGAGATCAATTTTCAACTAAAAATATGAATCTTAAAAAAAATGATTACTTAACAAAGTGGTTCAACCAACATTTTCAAACAAAATAGTTGAATTCTCAAGAACAAAATATTAATTTTCAATCACACACTGGCATTTTCATCCAAGAATGATGAAATTTCTACTAAAATAGAACAATTTTTAAATTAAAAAGATAAATTTTCAAAAAAGTAATTAAATTTTCATTCAAAAAATATTTTAGTTGACTTTTCAATACCAAAATATGAATCTTAACAAGTGAATTTTCTACGAAATAGTTGAATTTTCAACAAGGTAGTAAAATTTTGTATCTACTAGTTGAATTTTCAAACTGCAAAGATGTATTTTCACCCAAATAGTTGAAATTTCAACTAAAAAAAATGCATTTTCAACCAAATAATTGAATTTTCAAAATAAAAAAGGTAAAATTGATACCATACAGTTTCATTTGCAACCATATAGTTGAACTTTTAAGCAAGAGGGACGAATTTTCAAGAAAATAGTTGAATTTTTAACCAAACCATTGAATTTGCAACCTGCAAAGATGTATTTTAACGAAATTATTGAAATTTCAACTAAATAAAATGAATTTTCACATAAAAAAGATAAAACTTCTACCGAATAGTTGCAAGGGTTGAATTTTCAGCCCGAAAATATAAATTCTCGTACAAAAAGTGAATTTTTAATCAAATAGTATATTTTTCTCTGAAAATAATAGAATTTTCAACTCATAAAAAAGAATGTTTAACAAAAAAGTTGAATTTTCAAGAAAGAAATATAAATTCTCGAACAAAAAGTTAATTTTCAATCAAAAAGTTGAGTTTTCTATCAAAATAATAAAATTTTCAATTCAAAAAGACGAATTTCTAACAAAACAGTAGAATTTTTAACTAAATAGTTGAATTTTGGACTTACAAAGATAAATTTTCATCTAAATGGTCGAATTTTCAAACAAAAATTACTAAACTTCGACCAAAAACAGTTGCATTTTCAACCAAATTGTCCAATTTTCCCACACAAAAAAAGACGAATTGAACAAAAAACAGTTGAATTTTCGACTAAAAAAGATCACTTCTAAACAAAATATTTGAATTTTCAACAAAATAGTAAAATTTTTAATCAAACAGTATATTTTTCTCTGAAAATAATAAAATTTTCAACTCAAAAAGACGAATTTCTAACACAACAGTAGAATTTCCAACCAAATAGTTGAATTTTCAAGCCAGAAATATAAATTCTCGAACAAAAAGTTAATTTTCAATCA
>JAABKJ010010983.1:0-10846 GCA_011634705.1 Andricus grossulariae
TTCAGCACGTTTCGCTTCAATCCTTGCGAAATCAACGTGCCTACCTCTCGAAAAATGGATATGTACGCGAAGCGCTTTCCCAACCGCTGATTGATCAAGCTGCAGCTGAAGATGAGGAAGCAACATTAAGACTAACCTCTGGACCATCAATTGCTCAGTTTATGTTGCTGCGAGAGCTTTGGCTGATTCAAATCGGAGGCTCAAACCGACAATGGATCAAAAGACCAAAAGACGCTTACATCAACTGAACAAGAACATTGGATGGGCAAGACAGAATGCGTTCGGTGTTCAATGTGTGACAACGATTTCCATTAATTAACATTCGCACTTCCCGAATCATAACAATGGTTTCCTAACATAAAAAGCCGAGTGGTTGGCAAAGCTTAATGCATAGTCTTTGTTTAGTGCGTTCCGTCATCCTGAAATGCGAAGCGCACGTAGTTAGACGTTCACGCATCTGCGCACACTATTCGACTAAAGATTATCAGGTCCGTTTCACTCAATAAGGAATCTCAGAGAGGTCCCGCCCTAAATGGTATATACCTGTTTTTGACAACACGACAACTAAGTACAAAGTTAGAGCACAAAGTCGGATACTTACCGAACAAATCTAATAATTTCGGTGCCCACAGATAGTTCGTTCGTAAAAATTGTATTGGTTTTATGAAATTCAAGCTTCTTCGATTGAAAAAAAATTAAGTTAAAAATGGTTTTTTTATCCAAGGGAACTATAAATACAATTTTAGTGTAAGAGATTTTTTTCGTTATAAAATCATTAGAATGCAATTCCAGGCTCGAATTCTGATGGTCAAATACCGCTATGAATAGAAAATTCATGAACTTCAATGGTCTTCCCAACCAGCAGTTTCAAGAACTCATAGTTTGGCAATAACGTGCTTCCTCGTTTCAGAGGAAACTTTTCGAGCGGAAAGTATCAGTGGGTCTCGTTAAATTCTTGCGACAGAAATGTGACTTCTTACTGTAAAACTTCAACAGTATAGAACTACTCTACTGTACGATTCAAGCATCAAGCCTGTGGGTGTTTCGCAAGTGAGCTTTCTGCTGCTTTCGAGTTTTAATCTTCTATAGGCCGTCGAAACTTTTAAACTCTTGTCGATTTAAATACGATTTTCATAAATCGTTCCTCGGAAAAATATATAACCTTTCTTCACACATGGTTGAATCGAGAGGTGCCGAAGCCCTCAGGCTTTTACTGTTCAAACCTTTTACCACTATTCTTACACTAGTACAACTTGAATCTATGTAATTTAAAAGGTGCGCTGATCATTATTTTACACTTGAAGCAAAAGTGTTAACAGTATATAACTTAAGATTTTTTCATTAGAAAATTGTATAAAACGGCTGCAGATACTTAGCAACTGCGTTTCAATCGATGCACTTGTAGATACAGATGATATTTGAGATTTTTTTTATTTCTAAGAATTACAAAATATAAGCATATTGAAATAAAACAGGAAACATGTATTTAAATTGAAGAAGATTTTCCCATACAAATTTTTCCGCATTTCACACTAGAGGAATGTTGAAGAAGATACTATAATGTATCATAAATTGATATTTAATTAACTTGGGTTGAGTAGCAAGCGTGGTTACCTTGACAAGTGAGATTAATTATCTTTATTTTCTGTCTGCAAGTGCATGAAAAAAGTTGCCCAGGAATTTCGGCTTTTTTTATCAAACCATTGTCAGTCAACCGTCTTCTGAGCCTTAAGTTTCTTTCGTTTGATCAATAAACTTTCTAAATTAGATTTTGTGAGGAGGGTCCTTGAACGATCTATTTTTACGAGACAATTTTTACTGTATAGGTAACAGGAAACCCTATACGTAACTCTATATTGACCATAAGGACCCTTAATGAGCGGAAGCCCACATATTATTTATTGTATTATATTATTATTACCCTTCAATACTATACAATGTTGGGCACCTTAGTCATTTTTGCACTTAAAGTTATTTCTCCTAATATAAAATTTTCGGTTCACTCTTACTTCGTGTGCACTCCGAGGATTAACTTTAAGGCATTTCACAATTAAACCATTTTATATTGATAAATTTCAATTAAACAATTTCGATTATCGGGTTAATTTTGAAATTCTATAATTTAGTCATTTATTTTCTTCTTATTAAGTCCAATCACGTTAGTAGTTGCGCATTCACAATAAAAATATTAAATTAAAAAATGTTTGTCAAGAAATATGAGAAAACCTACTGATATTCTTCTCTTTCTCTCGTTCTTCTTTATTTCTAGGTCGAGTATTGTCTTCCTGCAGAATATGCCGAATTAAAATGTTCTCTTTCGGCAGATGCCAGATTTTGACTTTCTCTTCCGACATATTCTCTCGTTAACGTTATTGAATTCGAAAGAAATCTGAAGAGTTCCAAAGAATTTATGAGAAATTATAAAAATTGAACTTTAAGTTCAACAAAAATGTAAAAATTAATTTCTAGCATCAGCATTCATATCGGTATCCCTCTCCCCCAACCACGAGGAAAGGGTGGCGGGTGTTAACAAGCTCGCGCTTGAATTTTAAATAATTCCAAAGAATTCACAGTTAATTTCAACGATTTTAAAAATTCATCTCCGGCAAGATATCCCGTAATAGAATATTAAAGGTAAAGTTCTCCTCTTCTCGGAAGAGAGAAATATGCTAGAAGAGAAAATTGAAATGCGGCAAAATATACAACGTTATTTCTACCTTTAAAAATGTTTCAAACATTCACTAGTATGTTAGAAGTGGAAAGTGTATGCGATATTTCTTCGAAATGTTAGTTTACAAACAAACGTTTGTTTACTGAAAGTTAGAGCGTACGTGAGTGATATTTGAGGAGATTATCGTCCTAAATCGACAATCGCTTAAAGATTCATGAGAAGCGTCCGATTTAACACGAATGTTCGCAGTTTTTTTTTTCGCAGGAAAATTTTCGAAGGACATCTAGATCATCTAGAAAATGGAAGTTTTTGCACGAACTCTGCTCGTTTACGTGAAATATCATATCGCGATCTTTTTGCATGTTAACGCCAATGTGCAGGTTCTGTTGAGTATATATTCGTCCCTGAAGAGAACGTATTAATCAAGTTTCTCTTTTTTGCACAATGAAAATGTGAAAATATTCATGAGAAAATAAAATACAAGTTTTGTTCTTATCCGTTTCAAAGTATTCGCAAACAAGATGTTTCTAGTTAATTAAAAGCTTTCAATTCAATAAGAGAAGTCATAACTTAAAATAAATTTAATTAAAGTTCCTTTTACATTTACTTTATAGTATAGTGCAATAACGTTGCAATAACGTTGGTAATAAAGATAATAATGTTCAGTAGCGAAAAATATGCATCCCGCATAATAAACTGTAGTTGGGTTTTGTGGATTTTTATTTTTCTATTGGTAATTGATAATTTTTAATTCATTTTCTTATCACTCAGGAGCGATGCACTTTTATTATTATGGAGCAGTTGTTTGAAGAATAGTAACAAAGCGTAACACTCTTTAAAAACTAGATATCTTAAAATTGGATAATATATCGAAAATAGTAAAGCTATTTTTAACTTATTTATTTTCTATGAGGGATGCAGCTGATTGTGCAATGGGAGACTTTCTGCCGAATTTTTTTTTAGTTGGGACTGAATAAAAAGAACAGTGACATCTAACTCTTCCTGAAATTTAAAAGAGGTAGACGGCTTTCAACGCAAGATTATAGATATCAACGTTGGAAAGTTAGATATTATAAAAAGTAATTAGAATTATTGTACGATTGAGTCTGTGTCAGCGCTTCCATATGTCATACTGCTCTGAGTACAGACTTCATCAAGAGTTCGTCCGACACAACCCGAACATTTCCGATTTTCTACCACGTACTATCGGCGAAAAATGTTGACACCGAGGGCCGGGCGTGAAAATTAAGGTGTAAACACCTTAAGGCTGATGTGCGGAGCACCAAAAAGTGTCCAAATCTGTGGAAACATTCAAATGAACACCTTATTTGGGAATTCCAAGATAAAAATTTTTAAATGTCACTTTGCAAAGTTTCCTGCAACCTGAAAGGGTTTTGCTGTGGCAGTAGTATGCGCTAGTATATAGTATTTCGAAAAAAAGGAGATAGCGCATACTCCTGCCACAGCAAAACACTTCCGAGTCGCAGGAGACTTCGCAAAGTGACATTTCAAAATGTTTATCTTGGAATTCTTATATAAGTTGGACCTTTGAGCGTTTCCACAGATTTTAGCACTTTTTGATGCAACGCTCTCTTTCTAATTTTAGATTCGCCTGTGTACGCACATACAGCTTAAAATAATACAATTTTAGGTTCTTGTACTTCAATTCAAAAGGTTTAAATTTGTAAAAGATGCATTCTGTTGCGATAAAACTCTTGAGGTTTGAATTAAAAATGGAAATTTTTCCAGAAAAATGAAGTGGAACTTTTCTAGTACTTTAAGACCCAAAAAGCTTTTTCGTGAGCAGGAGGTACTTTGAACTTCATTTTAGTAATTCAGTCTTATTTGAGCAGCCCTTTTTTGGGACATAAATCCTGTGAGTAATTGAAGGGTGGTATCACATAACGAGCTAAGGGCCCGCTTCCTTTGTGGGACTTGAATCAGAATCCTAATGGGATCCCAAAGATACTTTTTTCACTGGGGCTTTTCGAATTTTAATTTCCTATTTATTTTAAACCTTCATGTTGAAAAATAAAAGCATAAATTAAACATTGAAATTTAAAAAAACGTAACTTCAAAATGACCCTCAAAAAATAAAAATTCACAAGCAAGAAAAATGAACTTTTATACCAGTCTGCATTAAAATTGTTTAGAGCAACTTGAGATCACGTTTTTCTATAAGGCTTGCAATTTAATATATTCTTTATTAGCATAAAATTTTCAATCCAAAATTGTTCCATTTTGAAAAGTCAATCTAAACATTTTTTGCAAATATAAGTGAATTCTTTCCAATAGAAAATATTTACAATTGTCTGCAATAATGATTAATCGCATTCAATTATACAATCGGTGCACAATCGGTGCACAATCGGTGTAAGTTATGATGATGCATAATACACGTATACATTGTAAACGTCCGCATGAAAAGGGGCCGTATGATCGGTTATAGTTACGTATATTGTCATATAGCCGGATAAATAGCCTGCATTTTAGAATCAACAAGAACCCTTTAGGTTGAGAAACGAGTCGCCACAGTATTTTTTAAGTTTGAACTTCGAAAAACCGCTTTTTTAACAAACGCAACGAAAGTTGACGAGTTCCATAAGCGCACGTGTTATACTTTTTCTTTGAACATGAAATATACCCACTTCCGGTTGCTTTCGGAAATTAAGGGACCTTTTCATGCCAACACCTACATATTATTCATATAAATTATCAACTTTCAAGCTGAATTTAAATTTTAAAGATATAATAGAAACCTGAGACTGACACGTAAGGAAAGTTGCTTTCCTTCTACTTCTGACGTCAGATGATCGATTTTGCTCATCTTCAGTTTCGCCTTTTGCTCATTACCGTTCGTCTTATAATGAGCATTTCCTTGAAGTTTTACACTTTAACTTGAAAGTCGAAGATAGTAAGCCATCTTGTTGTAATTTGATCTTCTCATTAATTTGCAAAATGACTTATCTTTTCAAATATTTTTGATGTATCATGATATTTTCCAAAATCTGGACAATCTGGTACCTTTGATTCTCACAATCAAGATGGTGGTATTTTCATTTCTCGAATAAAACTTCACAAAAAGGCTTTGTTCATAAACCAGTCTAGGAAAAAATCGTTGAGTAAGTTTTGCAGCAACAATTGAAAGATAAGCTATTGATTTTGTTTTTAAGAACTAATTATAAAATGGGAACAAACTCTAGGTAAATCATGTCAGCAGAGAAAGCTGCGAACGGGGAATTCGTGTTAATAAGTTTTTTTTAGAAACGAATGAAAGAAAAATTATTGATTTTGTTTTGTAAGAGCAATTTGTAAAAAGGGGGCAAACTCTGAATCATGTCAGCAGAGAAATCTGAACGAGTAATTCGTTTCAGTGGTCGCTTAAGGTTAACAACATAAGTCATCTGCATACATCCTGGTAGCGGATAGAAAAAATTGAAAGCTCAACGACTCAGCATGCAAAGTCAGTATCATAAACCAGTGGTAACGACTTCAGTTGTAGGCCTTGACGAACGCACCATTTTTTTAATGGTTATAAATGCAAATAATTCTACGGTTTTCTATCGCAATTAATTGCTACTATAGAGAATCATAACGTAAATTTAAATTCAGTTTATAATCAGTTGTACTATATTCATATCATCAATACTGTATAGTACCAAAAAAAGCGTAAAATTATATCATAAAGTAATATTACCTATACATTTGAAAAGTTTGTAAAACAAAATTTTAAATTAATAATTCGAAACTTCACAATCATAATATTTTCTAAATAATTTTGACAACCTTACGGGAGAGGCTATGTGAAAATATATACTCACAATTAATTCATTGAAAGGTTTTATGAAAAAAGGACTATGTTGCTGCACTTCTGTTCTTGGAATACTTACGGCTGGACAAATCACAAATCACGCTCGGATAAAAAGACTGTTTCGCCCAGGTACACAGTATCATTTCGTACCTTGAGGTCGGCAGACCATGGTTTATCCGCAAAAACATTTCTCTCAAAAGAGAGTTGGACTAGAATTAAAATTGTTACAATTTTACTTACTTATTTATTATTTATTTACTTTTAACCATAGTTGTTAAAAAATGTTTTTAAAAATAGTGTTTGCTGAAACGTTGTTGTAAACACATACAATGAATGATCGTATGACCAAAGATTTGAACTTGAAGTTATATTTGATTTCAAAGTTGGATTACTTTATATACTATTATATACTTAAATCCGGTCTTCTTGGTTGTTCGGAATTCACCATAAACTGTAGGTTTATGTAGGGGGATGTAAAGAAATAGGGGGAGGTACAAGTAAAATGTAAAACCTTAAGGGACATATTAGAAACTGCCAAGTAAAACCGATGATTCTCAATGAGTAAGGAAAGTAATACGTATTGCCACCGCAAATTAAACGAAAACATAATGATTGGACACACTATCTAGAAAGCAAATCTATCTGGAAATCTTTGCAAAAAATTATTCAAAATTGTTTAAATTCTTGATGGACTATATACATAATTGTTTGTCACTTTGACTTATAAATAATGAGCAGAAATAATGTGAAAAACAACATTTTTGCCCTCGACTTATCATTGTATAATTTAGTGGCTAATGACAGTGCTTTTAAAATCAGGTATCTATAAGCTGATATCGCCAATGACTATATTTCACAACATTTCAGAAGCTTATGCTAAGCACTATGTCGTCAAAGCCAATTCATGTGTTTTTTTTATATTATTGACCACTTCTTTAAATATAAATTATCTAATACTTTTAAACCTGAACTGACTTTGGTCATTTGAATTTTTAATACATACATTTATTATCCAACTATGTATTTTAGAACATTCTTTCGCATATACTGGTTTTATTATTAGAATAGTCATTATTAATTTTACAAGATAATTAAAATTAAAAATTTTCCAATTTTTAATGCTTCTATTTTTAATTTTTTAATTTGATATGCTCAAAATTTATTTTGACCAATTCCATTTCAAATGAAGCATAGAGGTTCAGCTCAGGGTATCAGAAAGATTTGGTATTTCGATATATAATTCTATGGTGAAAATAAAGGAAAACATATTTCACAGTTTTATCGAAAATTTGTTTTTGATTTCTTATAATCATTTGAAGATTACCTGCGAATTCTCATAAATTGACAGATTTTTTGTAAAAATGGAATATTTTTCTAACGATCGAATGTATTCGGGATTTCATTTCCTTATTCGACTTTTAATCATTTTAATTTTTTGTACAAAATATCTGTCATTTTTTTAGAATTCGCAGGTAATCTTCCTATGAATTTTAAAAATAAAAAAAATGTAGTGGTCAAATTGTAATTCTTCTTACTCTAGAATGATGTATCTAAATGAAAAATCATTTTGACCTAGACTCTTCATAAAATGTTGCCTGATTTAAAATGGCATTGGTCAATTGTTTCATTAAATCTAATTCAGTTAAAATTCGTTAATTCTTGAAGAAACAAAACTGATAAATAATAACTTAATTTCAAATAATTCAGCCAAACATTTTTCAAATTTCTTACGCCACAATTCGAAAATATACAATTTCTAACAATTTAATAAAGATTTATAATGGTCAAAAATTTCACAGATTGCAGAAGTGATTATAGATTTAGATATGCATAGGCCAACAAATTCTAGAAATAGAAATGATATAAATACAGTATAAGTGTTAATACTTTTTGAAAGCCTATTCAAATTGATTTAGGAATAATCTAAAATAAGTTTAATTTGAGAAAAGTTTACTATTCCTAATAAGGTTTGTGATTGTTGGGAGTTTGTCCCTGATGCTATTTTTCCGCGCTGTTACTTTTCTTAGGTGTTCGAAACCTCCCGACCGCTAGTTTAGCTGTAATGGTGTTGTTGTGTTGGCTCGCTCGGTCAGCTGGGCGGAATCCAGCTTCCTCTTGGGTGTTGAGTTTCGACCTTTGTGCCGGGTACTTGTGGGCTTTTTGGAGATCAAGTTCAACACACTTCATTATTTAAGTGATATTAATTACTGTTTAGAGTTCCGACCCTTGTCTCTTGGTCTAGTTTTGACTCTCACTTCATCACGTCCCCACTCACACTTCTATATGTACTAATGGGTCCCAGGGATAATTTTTGTTTAAAAGGTCAAAAAAGTCTCCTGATTACGAATATCTTCGTTAGTTTTTCGAAATCCTGGCCAGTTATAACAAATAACTTAAAAACTGTGGATTGTAGGGAAGCGTAGGTTTATAAAAAAAATTATTTATAAGGGTGTGAATAAATAATGGCCCTACATACAACAAAATGTCATAAGAGCAAAAAATTCTTCTTGGGTCAAAGATTAATAAAAAAATTTCAAAAAAATCATTTTTGGTCATTGAGGGTCTGTATTTATAACATCGTTTATAAAATTTGTTATAAATAATAAAACAAGAAACTTGATGAAGAATGAGAAATGTTATTAATGATAGAGATAGATTTCGCAACAGTTTCAGGAAAAATTATGACACTGGTTGGCCTGAATGATTTTTTTTTTCAAATGAAGAGTCTATACGATTTCATCTGAAAAATACTAATTTATTAACAACAATTCACGAAGAGAAGTTTGCATTCGATCGGAAGATTTCTTTTTGCTTTCAAGAGGTCTAACCTCGATATAGACATTAGGCCATGTACAAGTTTCACATTTTTCTGAGCAATGCATTCTGAAATGCAACTGTTCAAATATGTCAATTTTGTTAAAAAATAATTTGTTTGGAAAGCTGTTAATTGCAAACGGTTTATGTTAGGGAAAAAGTGCATGAGGCAAAACAGTTTTATTTCTGCTCAGCGATACTAAAAATAATGTTGTAAATTTTTTAAAAATAAATAATAAAATTGTTCAAAAGAATTGTTTAAACAAAAACATGCCAGGATTTTGAATAACTAACCAAGATATTCGTGAGCATGGGACCTTTTTGACCTTTTTCACAAAAGTTATCTCGGGGACCTATTAGTGCATACAGAAGTGTTAGCGACTGGATTCACTGGGAGAGATCGTGAAACCCCAAATTAAGACACAGGTCCCATTCGTACCGTGCTCGAAATTAATTGCAAATTCTAAAGGCATAATGCTTACTTTATTCCAATCTGTTCTTAATTTGAATAAGTGATTATTAAACAGTGTCTAATGTTTTGAATTTTCGGATTATTGTAAGGTGAATTGATTTTTCTGACTCAATCGTCTTCTGGAGTTGTGGGAAGTGACAATTCGGATAACATATACCTCCAGCTGCGTCGGCATCAATCGTTGCGAAAAGGATCGTGGTTGTAGCTACGGAGCCTACATCTGTGCTAAGCTTGCAAAGCTGTCTAAATTTTTTTTTATATCAAAGGTGAAGTGTGCAAACTGGCTCGCGGGTTTGAACTCGGATCATGGTTGAATTGGATTAAGTCAGATTATAATTAAAGTAAATTAGTAGAATTTCAATTAGTCTTTTTAGATATCAATTGAGTTTGATTTTTGTAAATTAGCATCTTTTTAGTTCATTGGCTTTAAAGTGACAATATTACATTTTTTCCTCGCTGTCTCACGTCAGCCGTTATTAATTCGCTAACAAATAGCTTATGTGTGTCAACTGAGCAACATTTTCCGTATTTGATTCCACCCCCGTTTTCATTAACTATCCAATTAGATCTAGTATTTCACGTGTAATCATATTAATAATGTTTAAGGTTTCCATTTAGGGACAGCTTTTCGCGAAGAATGCGGAAGTAGAATCGAGAGTTGGCTCTAACTGTGGCTTAGCTAAGTATAATATTATGAATTTGACAGCATGATAAAAAAAGCAAAAAAATAATTTTATCTTCTACTGTAAGTAAAAAGGAAAATTAATTTGTAGGGGAAACCACCCTACAGTAGATAGTGATTAACAGAAGATAATCTTAATTAACTGGAAAATTGACAAAAAAAAGTCCTTTAATTTTGTTAGTATAACATTTCGGCAATGATGCTGTATGTTCTGACGAAGTTTCATTGAAATTTTATAATTAATTAATGTGTGAGAGCAAAAAATTCATTTTTAACCTGAAAAAAAAAATTTCGCCTCTTCTTCATTCATACTTTTTATCTTAATGAAAGATTTTTATGGCATGCTCATACATTAGAATCAAAGCTTGAAGTTTAATGAACAATATTTATTGATAC
>JAABKJ010010984.1:0-10846 GCA_011634705.1 Andricus grossulariae
AGAAGGAGAAGGAGAAGGAGAAGGAGAAGGAGAAGGAGAAGGAGAAGGAGAAGGAGAAGGAGAAGGAGAAGGAGGAGAAGGAGGAGGAGAAGCAGGAGGGGTACAAGGGAAAGGAGGGCGGGGCAGTAGAATGGGACGTGAAGAGCGAAAGGAAAGAGGGGAAGGGAAGGAAAGGAAAGGAAGGGGAAGAGTAGGGGAAGAAAATAAGATGGAGGGGTTATGTAGAAGGGGACGAAAAAGAAGAATTGAAGGACCTAAAAAATAGTTTACGAAACCCTTTTTCGTAGGCGCATGTCGCCTACTTTTACCAATTTTAACAAAAAGACAATACAATCGTTTGAAGATAATATAAAAGAAAATGGAGGTACTCACATATGATTGCCTGCACCTTGGCTTTGTCAAGGGCTGGCTTGACGGGACGTTCGGTAGCCGTTCCTGCACGACTCCAACGCTGTCCCGTGACGGAACACGTCGCTAGTTCCGTAGGACTAAATAATATGGCTGCTAAACCTCTCGTTAGCTTCCGGTAATCACTCCACTTGACGGCTCTCAACTGCTCCTCACAGATTGCTATACCTTCTCCCAAGTGAACCTGAAAAACAACAGTTTCCACCTTCTTTATCAGTTGGCCTTGACTTATTTTTCCTTTATTAGGGCTTCATCAGGGATTGGATATGATAGGATCGGAAAGGATATGATAGTACAGGATCAGATAGTATGGGATGAGATAATATAGGATCAGATAGGATCGAATCGGATCAAATAGTATAGGGTCGGAAAGAATCGAATCGGATAGGATAGTATAGCATCAAATAGGATAGGATAGGACCGGATCAGATAGTATAGGGTCGGATCAGACAGGATATGATAGTATAGGATGAGATAATATAGGATCGGATAGGATCGAATCGGATCAAATAGTATAGGTTCGGAAAGAATCGAATCGGATCAAATAGTATAGCATCAGATAGGATCGGATAGGACAGGATCAGATAGTATAGGGTCGAATCATACAGGACATGATAGTATAGGATCAGATAGTATAGGATCGGATAGGACAAAATCAGATAGGAAAATATAGTACCAAATAGGATCAAAATTTCCCTTCCTCTTCATCCATTGGCCTTCACTTATTTTTCTTTTATTAGGGTTTCATCAGGGATCGGATATGGTGTTATCGGACAGGATTGTATAGAATATGATGGGATCAGGCACCACAGGATTAGTCGAAAAGGATATGATAGAATTATATAGTATAGGATCGAATAGGATCGGATTGGTTAGGATCAGATGGAATCGGATCAAATAGGACAGAATAAAATAGGATAGTATAGAATTAGATAGGATCGGATAGGATTGAATAGAATAAGATCAGATAATATATGGGTCGGATCGGATAGGATATGATAGTATAGGATCGGACCGCATGTTATAGGATAAGATAGGCTCGGATAGGACCTGATAGGCTCATGTAGCATAGAATCGGATAGTATCGGATCGGTTCGAATCGGATAAGATAGAATCAGTTAGGAAAGTATAGTATCAAATAGGATCAAAATTTCCCTTCCTCTTTATCAATTGGCCTTCACTTATTTTTCTTTTGTCAGGGTTTCCTCAGGGATCGGATATCGTGTTATCGGACAGGATGGTATAGAATATGATGGGATCATACACCATAGGGTTAGTCGAAAAGGATATGATAGGATTATATAGTATAGGATCGAATTGGATAGGATCAGATAGAATCGGATCAAATAAGATAGAATCGAATAGGATAGTATAGAATTAGATAGGATCGGAGAGGATGGGATCAGATAGTATTGAATCGGATCGGATAGGATATGATAGTATAGGATCGTACCGCATATTATAGGATAAAATAGGATCGGATATGACCTGATAGGCTCAGGTAGCATAGGATCGGATAATATCGGACCGGTTCGAATCGGATAAGATAGAATCAGTTAGGATAGGATGGTATGACATCAGACAGGATCGTCTAGGATGTAATAGGATCAGATAGTATAGGACTGGATAGTATAGCATCGGATAGGATCGGATAGAATATGATATAATAGGATCGGATAGGACAGTATAGCATCAGATAGTATCGGATATGATACGATACAATAGGGTCGGATCGGATCAAATCGAATATGATAGAATAGGATAGGTTATGATAGTATCAGACAGTACATGGTAGGATCAGATATTATAGGATGAGATAGGATAGCATAATATAGGATTGGATAGGATAGGATCAGATAGGATATGATAGGATCAGACAGTATATGATAGGATCAAACAATATATGATAAGATCAAATAGTATATGATAGGATCATATAGTATATGATAGGTCAGGTAGTATTGTATATCATCAGATAGGATCGTTTAGGATCAGCTAGAATCGGACAGAATAGTAAAGCATCAGATACGATGGTACAGTATCAGATGGGATCGGATGGTATAGCATCAGATAGGATCGGATAGAATCGGATAGGATAGGATAGTATAACATTAGATAGGATAGGGCAGCACCAGATAGTACATGGTAGGATCAGATATTATAGGATGGGATAGGATAACATAAGATGTGATAGGATAACGTCAGATAGGATTGGACAGGATAGGGTAAGATAGGATAGGATCAGACATCATACGACAGGATCAAATAATATATGATAGGATCAAATAGCATATAATAGGATCAAGCAGTATTGTATATCATCAGATAGGATCAGATAGGATCGGCCAGAATCGGATAGAATATTATAGCACCAGATAGGATGGAACAGAATCAGATAGGATCGGATGGTATATCATCAGATAGGATAGTACATTATCAGATGGGATCGAATGGTGTAGCATCAGGTAGGATCGTATAGCATCGGATAGGATAGAATAGAATATGATAGTATCAGATAGTACATGGTAGGATCAGATATTATAGGATAGGATTGAATAGCATCAGATAGGATTGGATAGGATAAGATAGGATATGGTAGGATCAACCAGTATATGATAGGATAAAATAGTATATGATAGGATCAGATAGTATATGATAGGATCAGGTAGTATTGTATACCATCAGATAGGATCCGACAGGATCAGCTAGAATCGGATAGGATAGTATCAGGTAGGATCGGAGAGGATATGAAAGGATCAGATAGGGTATGATAGGATCACATAGTATATGATAGGATCAGATATTATAGGATGGGATAGGATAGCATCAGATAGGATTGGATAGGATAGGATCAGTTAGGATATGGTAAGATATGGTAGGATCAGACAGTATATGATAGGATAAAATAATATATGATAGGATCAAATAGTATATGGTAGGACCAGATAGTATGTGATAGGATCAGGTAGTATTGTATATCATCAGATAGGATCGGATAGGATCCGCTAGAATCGGATAGAATAGTATAGCATCAGATAGGATGGTACAGTATCATATGGGATCAGATGGTGCAGCATCAGATAGGATCAGATAGGATCGGATAGATTCGAATAGGATAGAATAGAATGTGATAGTATACGGTAGGATCAGATATTATAGGATGGGATAGGATAGCATCTGATAGGATTGGATAGGATCAGATAGGATAGAATCAGATAGGATATGGTAGGATCAAACAGTATATGATAAGATCAGATAATATATGATAGGATCAGGTAGTATTGTATACCATCAGATAGGATCGGACAGGATCAGCTAGAATCTGATAGGATAGTATCAGATAGGATCGGATAGGATATGAAAGGATCAGATAGTATATGATAGGATCAGATAGTATCGTATATCATCAGATAGGATCGGATAGGATCAGCTAGAATTGGATAGAATAGTGTAGCACCAGATAGAATAGTACAATATCAGATAAGATCGGATGGTATAGCATCAGATAGGATCGGAAAGGAGGTTAAGGAGGTTAAGGGGAAGTAGAATAGGGGGGTGAGGGATAGGTAAGTAGAAAAGGGAAGGAGAAGTTGGAAAGAGGAAGTGGAGAGTTATAGGAAGAGGTAATGTGAATTTTTTTTTTTAAAGGAGGTTAAGGGGAAGTAGAGTAGGTGGATGAGGGGTAGGTAAGTAGGAGAGGGTAGGAGAAGTTGGAATGGGGAAGAGGAGAGTTATAGGTAGGGGTAATGTGAGTTTTTTTTTTAAAGGAGGTTAAGGGGAAGTAGAGTAGGGGGATGAGGGGTAGGTAAGTAGGAGAGGGGAGGAGGAGTTGGAAAGGGGAAGAGGAGAGTTATAGGTAAGGGTAATGTGAGTATAGCAGGGGGACTAAGGGTAAGAGGAGGTAGGAGATATAGGGATGGGAAGTTAGGATGAGAGAAAGAGAAGAGTGAGGGAAAACTAGGGGAGGGGTGAATGTAGATAGAAGAGATAGGGAGGTTTAAGTAGGAGAGGGTTTTAAGGAGTGATAGGTGGGGAAATCTGGGGGGGATGGGCAAGGGAAGAGTAGGGAGAGGAGAAGTAGAGGAGATGATAAGATAGGAGGAGAGAGAGTGACAGTGGTACGAATTTCGAGAAATTATTTAATTTTTTTGAAAACTTCTGACGTGATATTTCCTCTTTAAAAAGTCAGAAATATCTGTATCAGGACTTATTCGACGTGGAATTTCATAAGCTTTCTACCCATTTCAAAAAAAAAATCTAATTTCATTCCCGATTGAGTTATAGTTTTTCAAAGTCACGAGCGATTTTTAGTGCCCATTAAAATTCTTGGCTGCAACAGCTTCAATCAGCCTCCGCAGCCTGTGTTCAATTATTCATCCCTCTGAACTTTGACAATGGGGTTTCCCTCAGCATGAAAGCTAACGATGTATGAAAATAAAGCAGTTTATCCCTCCCAATTCTAAGGTATAAAGGAAAGGTCGGTGTGTTTTTCTCCCAAGTCTTGTCTCCGTAAACCTGTCCTGAATTAGTTGGGAGCTTGTCGTTCTTATCTTATTCGGTAAGTCACGGGGTTATTAATTACCCCGACTAATGACCGATTACCCTATCCGCGCCCCGGGCGATTACGCAAACTAACCCTTAAGATATCCCGCTTTTGCTCTTCAATCTTCAACAAAAGACAGGGAAAAAAGTTTTGAATTTAGCAACTCAGTCTTGTTTTAAGTCATAAAATAGGCTTACGGTATTCTTTTAAGACAAAAAATGGGCTTTAATTGAGCTTTTCTATCTAAAAAAGTGGTTCAACTATATTTCCTGAAAATCTTGCAATAATTTTTGTTGAAAACATGATTGGCTCTTCATTATGCTCAAAGTTGTTTTATATCTTAATATTTAAAAAAATTTAAGTTACATTTACAACCAAAGACATGAATTTGTAAGTAAAATGATGAATCTTCAACCAAAAAAATGAACTCTTAACAAATTAGTTCAACTTTTAATCCACAAATAGAATTTTCAAACCAAAAAGTCAAATTTTCATCAAAGTCAGTAAATGAAACAAAATTTCATCCAAATTCTTGAAATTTTAAGCCGAAAATATCAATTTTCAACCAAATAGTTGAACTTTTAAGCAAAGAGATGAATCTTTAATAAAAAAAGATCAATTTTTAGGTAATTAGTTCAAAATTTACCCACGTAGTTGAATTTTTAAATTAAAAAGGATCGATTTTCAACCAAAGAAATTATTTTTCAACTGCTATGATAAGTCTTTATCTGCAATACTTAAGTTTTCAATTCAAGGAATTATATTTTCCCTAAAAAAAAGAAAAGAATTTTCAACCAAAGAGATAAATTTTCAACTAAAATTATGTATCTAGAACAAAAATATGATTTTTTTTTAAAGTGGTTCAACCTTCAACCAAATAGTTTAATTTTCAATAAAAAAGTTAATTTTCAACCAAACAGTTGCATTTTTAACATAAAAGGAGGAAATTTCAACAAAAACAAAAAACGAATTTCCAATACAATAGTTGAATTTTCAACCAAAGAGGTAAACCTTCAACCAAAAAAATTAATTTTTAACAAATTAGTTAAACTTTTACCCAAGCAGTTGTATTTTCAATTAAAAAAATAACTTTATTCTCTGCCAAAAAAAAATAAGTTTTCAACAAAATAGTTTAATTTCCAACAAATTCGATTAACTTTCAACTTAAATGATAAATCTTTAACTGGAATAGTTATATTTTCAATTAAAGAAATTATACTTTAACAAACAAAAAAAAGAATTTCCAAACAAAGAGATAAATTTTCAACTGAAATGATTTATCTTAAACAATAATATAATTTTGTTAGAAAGTGGTTCAACCTTCAACCAAATAGCGGAATTTAAAAAAAAACGAATTGTCAACAAATAGTAGATATTTCTGCTTGAACATATGAATGCATGATTTATTTAATTGCTTTAGTTGAAAATTTATAACTTTTGTTAATTCAAAAATGTTTTTGCCTTCACTTCAAAAATAGAAAAGCTATAACTTTATTGTCCAGATGAAAAAGATGCGCAATTAATTAACTTTCAAAATTAAAATTCGAAACTTGTTTGAAAAGTGTCGCTCAGTGAGACAGAAAATTGATCGGCGGTTATAGAATAAATTAGGACCCTCAATTAAGGTGTGATAAAAACAGGACCTGCTTTTCCTTGGTTTTGGAATATTCTAAAACCTTCAAAATACTTTGAAATCCCATCAAATTATTACAATAAATTGAAAATTCCTTGAAACCTTTGAAATATCCAAAAATATTTAAAATCCTTCAAAACCTTTCGAAAGCCCTTGACATGTTTATTAAAGCTGTTAAAAATTACTTGGAATTTTTTAAGATACCCTAAAATATTTAAAATTCCTTGAAATTATTTGAAACCCTTTCAAATTATTGAAATCAATCGAGAACTCCCTGGAATCATTTAAAATATCCACAAATATTTTAAATCATTTAAAACCTTTTGAAATCCATTGCAATTTTTTTAAGGCTCTTAAAAATTACTTGGAATTTTAAAAAATACCCTAAAATCTTTAAAATTCTTTGAAATCCGTTCAAATTATTGAGATATATTGAAAATATCCTAAGATATTTCAAATCATTTGAAATCTTTTGAAATCTCTTTAAATTTTTTAAAGCTCTTAAAAATTCCTTTTAATATTTTTAAAAAATCTCTCAAATCTTTGAAATTCTTTCCAATTATTGAAATCAATTGGAAAGTCCTTGGAATCTTTTAAAATATCCACAAATATTTAAAATCCTTTAAAAATTATTTGGCATTTCAAAAAATACCCTAAAATCTTTAAAATCCTTTGAAATCCGTTCAAATTATAGAGATATATTAAAAATATCCTAAGATATTTCAAATCATTACAAATCTTTTTAAATCATTTGAAATCTCTGAACAATTTTTAAAGCTCTTAAAAATTTCCTGTAATATTTTTTAAAAAATCTCTAAAATCTTTGAAATTCATTGAAATCCCTTCAAATTATTGAAATCAATTGAAAATTCCTTGGAATCTTTTAAAATATCAAAAAATATTTAAAATCCTTCAAAATCTTTTGAAATCCCTTGACATGTTTTTAAAGCTGTTAAAAATTACTTGGAGTTTTTTTAAATACCCTAAAATATTGAAAATTCTTTGCAATCCGTTCAAATTATTGAAATCAATTGAAAATTCCTTGGAATCTTTTAGAGTATCAACAAATATTTAAAATCCTTTAAAACCTTTTGAAATCCCTTGACATTTTTTCAAAGCTCTTAAAAATAACTTGGAATTTTTAAAAATACTCTAAAATCTTCAAAATTCTTTGAAATCCGTTCAAATTACTGAGATATATTAAAATATCCTCAGATATTTCAAATCATGTAAAATCTTGAAATCTCTGAACATTTTTTGAAGCTCTTAAAAATTCCTTGTAATATTTTTTTAAATCTCTAAGATTTTTGAAATTTTTTGAAACTATTGAAATCAATTGAAAATTCCTTGATATCTTTTAAAATAACCAAAAATATTTAAAATCCTTTAAAACCTTTTGAAATCACTTGAAATTTGTTTAAAGCTCTGAAAAATTACTTAAAATTTTTTTAAATACCCTAAAATCTTTAAAAAAATTTGAAATCCGTTCAAATTATTGAGATATATTAAAAATATCATAAGATATTTCAAATCATTTAAAATCTTTTAAAATCTCTTAAAATTTTTTAAAGCTCTTAAAAATCAATTGTAATATATTTTTTTTTAATCTCTCAAAGCTTTCAAATTATTTGAAATCCCTTCAAATTATTGAAATCAATTGAAAATTCCTTGGAATCTTTTAAAATATCAAAAAAATTCAAATCCTTTAAAACCTTCTGAAATCCTTAGAAGTGTTTTTAAAACTCTTAAAAATTACTTGGAACTTTTAAAAATACCCTAAAATGTTTGAAATTCTTAGAAATCCCTTCAAAGTATTGAGATATATTAAAAATACCCGAAGATAATCCAATCATTTAAAATCTTTTGAAATCTCTCAACAATTTTTAAAGATCTTGAAAATTCCTTGTAATATATTTTTTTTAAATATCTAAAATCTTTGAAATTCTTTGAAATCCTTCTATATTATTGAAATCAATTGAAAATTCCTTGGGATCTTTTAAAATGTCCAAAAATACTTAAAATCCTTTAAAACCTTTTGAAATTCTTTGAAATTTTTTTAAAGCTCTGAAAAATTACTTGGAATTTTGAAAAATACCCTAAAATCTTTGAAATTCTTTTAAATCCCTTCAAACTATTAAAATAAATTGAAATATCCCTGGAATTTTTTAAAATTTTAAAAAAAATTTAATCCTTTAAAACCTTTTGAAATTCCTAGAAATGTTTTTAAAGCTCTTAAAAATTACTTAGAACTTTTAAAAATACCCTCAAATGTTTAAAATTCTTAGAAATCCCTTCCAATTATCAAGATATATTACAAATATCCCAAGATAATCCAATCATTTAAAATCATTTGAAATCTCTCAACAATTTTTAAAGCTCTTGAAAATTCCTTGTTATATTAAAAAAAAAATCTAAAATCTTTGAAATTCTTTGAAATCCTTTCATATTATTGAAATCAATTGAAAATTCCTTGGAATCTTTTAAAATATCCTACAATATTTCAAATCCTTTAAAACCTTTTGTAATCCCTTGACATTTTTTAAGGTTCTTGAAAATAACTTGGAATTTTTAAAAATACCCTGATATTCTTAAAATTCTTGGAAATTCCTTCAAGTTATTGAGATTTTTTTTTAGATAAAGATATTTTTAATCATGTAATATCTTTTGAAATCTCTTTAAATTTTTAAAAGCTCTTAAAAATTTCTTGTAATATTTAAAAAAAAATCTCTAAAATCTTTGAAATTCTTTAAAATCCCTTCAAACCATTGAAATAGATTGGAAATTCCTTGGAATCTTTTAAAATACCAAAAAAATTCGAATCCTTTAAAACCTTTTGAAATCCCTTGAAATGCTTTTAAAACTCTTAAAAATTACTTCGAACTTTTAAAAATACCCTACAATGTTTAAAATTCTTAGAAATCCCTTCAAATTATTGAGATATATTAAAAATACCCCAAGATAGTAAAATCATTTAAAATCTTTTGAAATCTCTGAAAAATTTTTAAAGATCTTGAAAATTCCTTGTAATATTAAAAAAAAAAAATCTTTTAAATTCTTTGAAATCCTTTTATATTATTGAAATCAATTGAAAATTTCTTGGGATGTTTTAAAATGTCCAAAACTACTTAAAATCCTTTAAAATCTTTTGAAATTCCTTGAAATTTTTTTAAAGCTCTTTAAAATTACTTGTGATATTAAAAAAAAATCTCTAAAATCTTTGAAATTCTTTGAAATCTTTGCAAACTATTGAAATCAATTGAAAATATTTTGGAATCTTTTAAAATATCCAAAACAAATTCAAATCCTTTAAAACCTTTTGAAATCCCTTGATATTTTTTTAAGTCTCTTAAAAATTACTTAGAATTTTAAAAAATACCCAAAAATCTTTAAAATTCTCGGAAATTCCTTCAAATTATTGAGACATATTGAACATACCCTAAGATATTTCAAATCATTTTAAATCTTTTGAAATCTCTTAAAATTTTTGGAAGCTCTTAAAAATTCATTGTAATATTTTTTTTTAAATCTCGAAAGTCTTTGAAATTCTTTAAAATCCTTTCAAATTATTGAAAATTCCTTGGGTTCTTTTAAAATGTCCAAAAATACTTAAAATCCTTTGAAACCTTTTGAAATTTCTTGAATTTTGTTTAAAGCTCTGAAAAATTACTTGGAATTTTGAAAAATACCCTAAAATCTTTGAAATTCTTTAAAATCCCTTTCATATATTGAATGAAATTGAAAATTCCTTGGAATCTTTTAAAATTTCAAAAAAAGTCAAATCCTTTAAAACCTTTTGAAAACCCTAGAAATGTTTTTAAAGCTCTTAAAAATTACTCGGAACTTTTAAAGCTACCCTAAAATGTTTAAAATTTTTAGAAATCCCTTCAAATTATTGAAATATATTGAAAATACCCCAAGATAATCCAATCATTTAAAATCTTTTGAAATCTCTCAATAATTTTTAAAGCTCTTGAAAATTCCTTGTTATATTAAAAAAAATCTAAAATCTTTTAAATTCTTTGAAATCCTTTTATATTATTGAAATCAATTGAAAATTCCTTGGAATCTTTTTAAATATCCTACAATATTTCAAATCCTTTGAAACTTTTTGTAATCCCTTGACATTTTTTAAGGTTCTTGAAAATAACTTGGAATTTTTAAAAATACCCTAATATCCTTAAAATTCTTGGAAATTCCTTCAAGTTATTGAGATTTTTTTTTTAGATAAAGATATTTTTAATCATTTAATATCTTTTGAAATC
>JAABKJ010010985.1:0-10846 GCA_011634705.1 Andricus grossulariae
GAAGTTAGATTTACAACCAAGATAATTAATTTTCTACCAAAAAAGGAGAGCTTTTAACAAAATACATCAATTTTTAACCAAACTGTTGAATTTTGAACTAAAAACGATTAATTTTTAAAACTTTTTGGAATAGCTCAATTTAAAAAATTAATTTTTAGAGAAAAAAAAACGGATTTTCAAGAAAATAGTTAAATCTTTATCCGATAAAACAAATGTTCAAAAAATTAGTTCAAATTTTAACTAAGTTGTTGAAATATTAACTAATAACTATGAAATTTCAACTCAAAACTACCAATTTTAAATTAAAATAAAATAGTTAAATTTTCAGTTAAAAATTTTATTTTAATAAAAAAAAAACGATTTTCAACTAAAAACTATCAAATTTGGTTTGAAATAAAAATAGTTAAATTTTTTATTGAAAAAATGAATTTTGAACAAAAAAACACATTTCTAACAAAATAGTTAAATTTTCCACAGGGGGATAAATCCTTAACTAATAAAATTAAATGTGAAGACAATAGTTCAACTTTTGACTAAGATTAAAATTTGTTTTTTTTTTCAATTATAATTTTTTTTACCAAAAATGAAGAATTTACAACAAAATATATCAGTTTTCAATCAAATTCTTGAATTTTCAACTAAAAACGATCAATTTTCAATAAATATTGGAATAGTTGAATTTTACGTTTTAAAAATTAATCTTCAATTAAAAAAAGAATTTACAATGAAATTGTTAAATCTTCATCCAATAAAATGAATGTTAACAAGTTATTTGAACTTTCAATCAAGTAGTTGAATTTTCAACAAAAAACTATCAATTTTCAATGAGAAATAGAATAGTTAATTTTTCATATAAAAATATTAATTTTCAACATACAAAAAAAAACGAATTTTCAACAAAATAGTTAAATCATCCCCAAAAAACATAAATCTTCAACGCAGAATTAATTTTCAACCAAATTTTTGAATTTTTAACTGAAAACTATGAATTTTCAAACAATATTGGATTTCAATTTTCAGATTCAAAAATTAATTTTCAACGAAAAATAAAAACGAATTTTCAATAAAAGAGTTCAATCTCTATCTGATAAAATAAATGTTCAAAAAATTAGTTTAACTGTCAACCAAGTAGTTGAATTTTCAACCAAAAACTATCAATTTTGAACTAAAAATAGAATAGTCAAATTTTCAGTTGAAAAAATTAAATTGTAACAAAAAAAAGAAAAACATATTTACAAAAAAATAGTTAAATTTTCCACCAAATAGATGCATCCTCAACTAATAAAATGAACTTTCAACCAAGATGTTAGATTTGCAATGAAAATGATTAATTTTCTAGTAAAAATAAGAATTTACAGAAAAATACATCAATTGTCAATCAAATCCTTTAATTTTCAACTAAAAACGATCAATTTTTGACCAATATTCGAATAGTTAAATTTTCAGTTTAAAAAATTAATTTTTACAAAATAAAAAAAACGATTTTTTGACAGAATAAATAGTTTAATCTTTTTCCAAAAAATGAATGTTAAAGAAAGGGGTTCAACTTTTAACCAAGTAGTTGAATTTTCAACAAAAAAAGTATCAATTTTTAATAAAAATAGAATATTTGAATTTTCAGTTAAAAATATTAATTTTCAAAAAAAAAAGAATTTTCAACAAAATACCTAAATCATCAACAAAAAAGATGAATTTCTTACAAAAAAAATGAATTCTTAACGAAATATTTCAACGTTTAATCAAGGAGTTAGATTTATCATTAAGATGATAAATTTTCTACAAAAAGAAACCTGGAACAAAATACATCAACTTTTAACCAAACTGTTGAATTTTCAACTAAAAACGATCAATTTTCAGAATTGTTTGGAATAGCTCAATTTTCAGTTTCAAAAATTAATTTTCAACTAAAAACAACCAATTTTGAATTAAAAATAGAATAATTAAATTTTCAGTTAAAAAAATTAATCTTCAATAAAAAAACCGAATTTACAATAAATCAGTTAAATCTTCATCCAATAAATTAAATATTCAAAAAGTTAGTTAAACTTTCCATTAAGTAGTTGAATTTTCAACTGAAAACTATCAATTTTTATCCAGAAATAGAATAGTTAAATTTTCAGTCCAAAAAATTAATTTTCAAAATAAAAAAAATAAAATTTTACCAAAAAGTTAAATTTTCAACCAATAGAATGACTTTCTAATGAAGTAGTTCAACTTTGAACCAAGTAGTTTAGTTTTTGCACAAAAACGATGATTTTTTAATAAAATATTTCAATTTGAAATGAAATAATTAAATTTTTAAACAAATTTGGTCCAAAATCGGGTTTGGATAGCGATTTAAAATTGAGTTTTCAATTATTTACAAAAATAGAAACTTGTTCCTGAGATAAGGGGATCTCAAATGAGAATCAAACATTTTTATTCTAAAAAAATTATTTTGTCTTAAGAAAATCAAAATTGAAGATCGCGATATTACAATATGACATATTTTTTTTGCCGATAATCCGAAAAAAATAAGAAAAAAAATATTTTTTACTTACACGATAATAATTTATTAAATATTATTGCTAAAATGTTGCAAAATATTATTACTGAGGTAAAGTTTTAACTCAATTTTAAATAAAATGCTATTTAAAGACCTATTTTTAATTATTGCATAAACAAATATTTTAACCCCTTGGGTTTCTGTTATCCCCCCCCTGGCATTGTAACTTAGTTATTGAATGGTCCTTTATTATATTTACGTAGTGTATAAGGATCCGGCATATTTTACCGGATTTTAATTTTCTGTTCCGGCATTTCTAGCCGGATTTTAATTTTCTGTTCCGGCATATTCTGCCGGATTTTAATTTTCAGTTCCGGCATATTCTGCCGGATTTTAATTTTCTGTTTCGACATATTTTGCCGGACCTTAATTTTCTTTTTCGGCAAGGCACCCCCCTGTGTTTGCTTACAGAAATAATGTTAGTTTAAACTCCTACCCCTTTCCAACAATCCGGAATATTTTGCCGGATTTTAATTTTCTGTTCCAGCATATTTTGCCGGATTTTAATTTTGTGTTCTGGCATATTTTGCCGGATTTTAATTTTCTGTTCCAGCATATTTTGCCGGCTTTTAATTTTCTGTTCCGGCATATTTTGCGGGATCTTAATTTTCTCTCCTGGCAAGGTACCTCCCTGTGTTTGCTTACAGAAATAATGTTGGTTCGAACCCCTCTCCAACAATCCGGCATATTTTGCCGGATTTTAATTTTCGGGTCTGGTATATTTTGCCGGATTTTAATTTTGTGTTCCGGCATATCTTGCCGGGTTTTAATTTTCTGTTTCGGCATATTTAGCCGGATTTTAATTTACCGTTCCGGCATATTTTTCCGGATAGTAATTTTCTGTTTCGAGAAGGCACCATTGTGTATGCTTACAAAAATAATGTTAGTTCAAACCCCTACCCCTTTCCAACAATCCGGCATATTTTACCGTATTTTAATTTTGTGTTCCGGCATATTTTGCCGGATTTTAATTTTGTGTTCTGGCATATTTTGCTGTATATTGATTTTCTGTTTCGGCATATCTTGCCGGATCTTAATTTTCTGTTCCGGCATATTTTGCCGGATTTTAATTTTCTGTTCCAGCATATTTTGCCGGTTTTTAATTTTCTGTTGCGGCATATTTTACGGGATCTTAATTTTCTCTTCTGGCAAGGTACCTCCCTGTGTTTGTTTACAGAAATAATGTTGGTTCGAACCCCTCTCCAACAATCCGGCATATTTTGCCGGATTTTAATTTTCGGGTCCGGTATATTTTGCCGGATTTTAATTTTGTGTTCCGGCATATCTTGCCGGGTTTTAATTTTCTGTTCCGGCATATTTAGCCGGATTTTAATTTACTGTTCCGGCATATTTTGCCGGATAGTAATTTTCTGTTTCGAGAAGGCACTACTGTGTTTGCTTACAGAAATAATGTTGGTTTGAACCCCTACCCCTTCCCAACAATCCGGCATATTTTACCGGATTTTAATTTTGTGTTCCGGCATATTTTGCCGGATTTTAATTTTGTGTTCTGGCATATTTTGCTGGATTTTAATTTTCTGTTTCAGCATATCTTGCCGGATTTTAATTTTCTGTTCCGGCATATTTTGCCGGATTTTAATTTTCTGTTACAGCATATTTTGCCGGATATTAATTTTCTGTTCCGACAAGGCACGGCTGTGTTTGCTTAGAGAAATAATGTTGGTTTGAACCCCTACCCCTCTCCAACAATCCGGCATATTTTGCCGGATTTCAATGTTCAGTTCCGGCATATTTTGCCGGATTTTAATTTTCTGTTCCGGCATATTTCTCCGGATCTTAATTTTCTCTTCCGGCAAGGTACCCCACTCCCCTGTGTTTGCTTACAGAAATAATGTTGGTTCAAACCCATACCCCTTTCCAACAATCCGGCATATTTTGCCGGATTTTAATTTTCTGTTCCGGCATATTTTGCCGCATTTTAATTTTGAGTTCCGGAATATTTTTCCGGATTTAAATTTTTTGTTCCGACACATTTTGCCGGATTTTAATTTTCTGTTCCAGCATATTTTGCCGGATCTTAATTTTCTCTTCCGGCAAGGCACACTCCTGTGTTTGCTTACGGAAATAATGTTGGTATAAACCCCTACCCCTTTCAACAAGCCGGCATATTTTCACGGATTTTAATTTTCTGTTTCCGCATATTTTGCAGGATCTCAATTTCCTCTTCCGGCAAGGCACACCCCTGTGTTTGCTAACGGAAATAATGTTGGTACGAACCCCTACCCCTTTCCAACAATCCGGCATATTTTGACGGATTTTAATTTTCTGTCCAGGCATATTTTGCCGGATCTTAATTTTCTCTTCCGGCAAGGCACCCCCTGTGTTTGCTTACGGAAATAATGTTGGTATAAACCTCTACCCCTTTCCAACAATCCGGCATATTATGACGGATTTTAATTTTCTGTTCTGGCATATTCTGCCGGATTTTAATTTTCTGCTCCGGCATATTTTGCCGAATTTTAATTTTCTGTTCCGGCATATTTTTCCGGATCTTAATTTTCTGTTCCGACAAGGCACCGCTGTGTTTGCTTACAGAAATAATGATGGCTTAAACCTTTACCCCTTTCCAAAGTCTCGTGGAGGGGGGGGGGGCACCCCAGTGATTGGTCACTAAAGTTACCGATCTTTAACCATGAATTTCTGAAATTTTTTCAAATTATCATATATTTCCATCCATTACCATCATTTTAAAAATGTATGAAAAGTTTGGTGGGTTACCATAATTTCTAAAATTTATGACATTTTTTGAAAAATTATGAAATTTGTAAAAATTTATGAAATCTGTTGAAATTTATGAAATTTGTTAAAATTTATGAAATTTGTTGAAATTTATGAAGTTTGTGGAAATTATGAAATTTGTAGAAATTTATGAAGTTTGTGGAAATTTATGAAATTTGTGAAAATTTACGAAAGTTGTGGAAATTTGTGGAAATTTATGATAATTCATGGAAAATTATGACGTTATTAAAAATATGATGTAAGAGAAAATTATAATGCGGCAAAATCTGCCGGAAGAGAAAATTAAAATCCGGCAAAATACGCCGGACGAGAAAATTAAAATCCGACATATTTTGCCGGAACAGAATACTTCACCTTATATTTATTATATATATTATTTTAAAGATTTTTTAAACAAATAAAACTAAATTTTTTTTTCAGATCCGTCCGTTAAATATTTGAATTTAACAACCGAAGAGAAGGTAAAGATTTTCATACGTGAACCACGGTTACTTTTAGCACTGGTTGTTGATATTGACGCTTATCCGAAAAATTTCACGATTCGATGGCTGAATCCACAGAAGAAAGAGATTTATGCAAACGAAAAATTTGAAATTGATATTTGGCCATATTCTTCCCATACGTCACATAATCTTTATATCAATAAAATCGACTTTGGCGATGCTGGAATCTATACTGTCGAAGTAACACATGCAACAGGAACAAAAACAATGCAATTTGAGCTAATAGTCCAAAATCCGAAGAATAATCAGTATTTGGCATAAAAAAATGATTTATTATTAAGCAATTTATTTTTTTGTAGTTTAGTTGTAGCTTAGGTATACTTTAAAATATCCCTAAGAGACAATATTGGTTTTATTTTTGATGTTTATAATTATAAATTGTTTAATTAGGCTCTTTGAAAAATTATTATTCTAAAATCTATTTGAGTCTATTTTTTATTTACCCTGAAAAAGAAACATTTTTTAGGGCAATCATCCATCATCAAACACGCGCGTGTAGTTCTTCTATGCGAGAGGAAATATAATTTTTAATAAAAAATAAAAAATTTTATTAATTTTAATTTTTTTGGCTTATTCGTTTATTCGATTTTGAAGTTACATACATATAAATTTCCTGAGAAGCTTGAAAAATATCAGAAAGATTTTGGCAAATTTCAGATATTTAAAATCAAAATTTAAAAAAAGTACATCTTTGCCCAAATAGTTGAATTTTTAAACAAAAAATATGAATTTTCAATGAAAAAATTTATTTTCAACTGCAGTTATGAATCTTTTTGAAAAATGACTTTTTTGCAAAGTGGTTCAACTTTTAACCAAAGAGACGAATTCGTTGAAAAATAGTTGAATCCTCAATCAAAAAAGATTTTAAAACATACAGTTGCAATTTTAATAAAAAAATATTGAAGTTTTACAAAAAGAGATGAATTTTCAAACAAAAAGACGAATTTTCAACATAGTTGTTGTATTTGCAATCAAAAAAGATTTTTCAGCGAAGAAAAAAAAATTAGGTAAATTATAATTTCAAGGGAAAAATAATTTTTAATACAAAATAAAAATGTTGATGAACTACTTAGTTTTTTGGCTCATTTGTTTTTAAGTTATATAAATATAAATTTCCTAAGACGCTTGAAAAAAATGCAGAAAGATTTTTAAAAATTTCAGATATTTAAAAGCAAAATTTCTTAAAAAAAGTTCGTCTTTGACCAAATGGTTGAATTTTTAAACAAAAAATATGAATTTTTAACAAAAAAAATTTAATTTCCAACATAGTTGTTGTATTTTGAATCAAAAAAGATTTTTCAGTCAAGAAAAAAAAAATTAGGCAAATTATAATTTAAAGGAAAAAATAATTTTTAATACAAAATAAAAATTTTGATGAACTATTTATTTTTCAGGCTTATTTGTTTTTTAAGTTATATAAATATAAATTTCCTAAGACGCTTGAAAAAAATCTGAAAGATTTTTGAAAGTTTCAGAAATGTCAAATCAAAATTTCTAGTCAATTTTAAAGAAAATTTTATTCATTTTACAAGAGTTTACACAATTTTAGAAAAAATTTAAGTAAGTTTAAGAGATATTTCGGGTTATTTGAAGCTTGAATTTTTAAAAAATATTTAACACCTTTTGGAAATATTTTGTAAAATAAAAAATCAGTTTAGATTTTTCTCTTGATACCTTTCAAAATGTTTAAAACGCTTATTTTTTAAAATATTTTTCTTTCAAATCCTCAAAAATCTAAATTTTGTTGTTTAATCTGTTGACATTTTTCAAGTTAAAATTAATTTTTCATCTTTCCAAAACTTCTGAATATCTCTTAAACTTATTAAAATTTTTGCTAAATTTTTGCAATTGTGCAAATTTGAAAATTTTTGATTTACAATCTTCTACATTCTTTTCCGAAATTTTATGAAATCATTTGAAATGTTTAAGAATATTTACAAATATTTTCTTGAAATTATAAAAAAAAAATGAAAAATCAATTAAAATTTTCCCTGGAATCGTAACGAAAAATTTTATTGTCAAATTTTGAAAACAAATGAACAAAATTAAAATTTTCTGCAGTTGAGTGAGCTTGAAAAGCGTATTTCATAGATATAATATGAAAAATAATTTTTTTCGCGAAAAATAGTTGGACATTTTCTATTTATTTGATTAAATAATTTATAATAATGCCGAAAGTTACAAAAATTAATTAACTATTAGCTATTTTTCAATAAAGCTGTTTCATTTCCGACCAAAAATATGATTTCCAACAAAATAGTTAAATTATTAATAAAATAATTAAATTGTTAACCAAATAGATGAATTTTTAACCAACTTTTTAAATTTTCAACCTACTCAGATGAATTTCAAACCAAATTGTCGAATTTTCCAACCAAAAAGATTACACTTTTTTGAAAAACCATTACATTCCAAGCAAATAATTAAATTTATTAGAAGACATTTGAATATTGAAAAACAATGAAATTTTTTTTATCCAAATGGTTAGTATTTTTAGTTCAAATAGACGAATGTTTAACAAAAATATAGAATTTCCGACTAAAAAAGGTAAATTTGTAATAATATACTTAAATTTTCAAAAAAAATATTTTAATTTTTCACCAAATAATTAACATTTCAACAAGAAAATTAAATTTTCAATCAAATAGGCTCATTTTGGACAAAATACAAGAATTTTTAAACAAATAGTTAAATTTTCAACTGAAAAAGATTAAGTTCCAACAAAAATGGAAAAGTAAAATTTTCAGTAAAAAAAAAATTAATTTTTTATAAAAAAAAATGGACGAATTGTCAACAAATAAAGGTTTTCAATATAAAAAGATTAATTTTCAACAATGTAGTTAAAATTCAAACAAACAAAAATTAGTTTTTAACTAATGTGATGCATCTTCAATCGTAATAGTAGAATTTTCAGTTGAAAAAATGTTTGTTGAACCAAAAAAAATTTTTTTTAAATTAAGAAATCAAAATTTTCAACCAAACAGATGCATTTTGGATTGAAATGATGAATCATCGACAGAAATTTTTTTTTTTTTTTGATAAAGTGGTTTAAACTTTAACCAAGCAGATAAATTATCAAAAAAAAGACGAATTTTCAACAATATAGTTGATTTTTCAACAAATAATTAATCTTTGTACAAAATACTTAAATTTTTAATAAAAAGGCGAAATTTTTGCGAAATACATGAATTTTCAAACAAGTAGTTGAATTTTCAAGTGAAAAATATCAATTTTCATCAAAAAATGGAAATTTCAATTTTTCAGTAAAAAAGTTATTAAAAAATAGGAATTTTCAACAAATTCGTCAAATTTTCAAGCAAAAAGATGAATTTTTGAATAAAATGATTAATTTTCAAAAGATAAAGATTTTTCACTTAAGAAAGAAACATACGTTTATGCAGATTATCAAAATCTTAAGGCAAAAGACGAATTTTCTGTAAAATAATTGAATTTTCAACCCGAAAATATGAATTTTCAACAAAATAGTTAAATTTTTAATCAAGGAGATGAACCTCCAACTAAAAAAAATAAATAACAAAGTAGTTTAATTTTTACGCAAGCACTTTAATTTTCAATTAAGAATATTAATTTGTCACAAAATAGTTTAACTTTCCACCAAAGAGAAAAATTTTCAACTGAAGTGATGAATCTTCAATTGGAATAGTTAAACTTTTTAGTCAAAAAAATTATTTCTAAACCAAAAAAAAACTGCATTTTCAACCAAAGAGATGAATTTCGAATCAAAAATATGTATCTCTGAAAAAAAATTATTTTTGAACAAATTGGTTCAAATTCCAACCAATCAGATGAATTTTCAAAAAAAAAAAAAAAATTCAACAAAATAGTTGAATCGTCAACCAAAGAAGATTAATTTTCAACCAAACAGTTGCATTATTATCCCAAAAAGATGAATTTTCTACTAAAACAGTTGAATTTTCAAACCAAAAAATTATTTTTTTTCAAGTAATTGGATTTTCAACTCCAAAATGTGAATTTTCAACAAAAAGTTAATTTTAAACAAATCGCTTTTAATTGACCCGAGTATCATAATTGTAAAGAAGATTTTCCTCATTGGCATCAGGATCTACACTTTTCTTCAGTTTTTAATAATTTTTTTCAATTCATTTTTTTGGATCTTACAAAACGCGTTAAGTTTCATATGATTGAAAAAAATCAATTAAAAAAGAATTGAAAACAATAAAAAAATGAAAAATATAGACCCTAATGGTAATTAAAAAAAATCTTCTTTACAATTAAGTCCTCTAGAACCTTTATGGTCGACACAGGACAAAACCTGTCATCTCCATGATAGACGTCTTCGTGAACGACCCTATGGAGCCTCGTACATCACTTTTATTACTCCCGTCCTCATTTTCATATTTCATATTTACATTTCTGGACTGGCCGTAAATCAGCAAATTTATGGGTAATTAGGCCTTTGTGCGGACCCTGCATGCGAGGTGGGAGGGCTACACCGCGTAACGCTTATCGAACCTCGCGGACTCTACCTACACTCTACATGTACAAATGAGAGCCCTTTTCCCTTTTCCATTTTCCATTTTCCATTTTCGCCTGTTTTCAACTTTAGTGCTATCAATTATAAACGACTCTACATACATTATGAATCCATTTACACCAATGTTTTAATGTCTACTTTGCGTACCATCCACATCAGCATGCATTTTGAGTAGTCATTTTACAGGTTTATCAAGATTCGCGGTAGCGAATTGCCGCCAAGTACTAAAAAAAAGTAAGAAAATATTACGAGAAAAAAAATCTGTCATGAAGGACGTAATGCGAAAAAAAATGACTGGAGGTAAAGTAGGGTAAGTGAAGGGAAATGACAGGTGGGGCAGTAGGGGAAGTGAAGGGAAACGAGGGAAAGGAAGTAGAGAATGTGATGAGAAATGAGTTGTGGGTAAGTGGAATTTTTTTTTTAATTGAAAAATAGAAAGAAAATGTGCCCGCTGCGCGGGCACATTCTCATTGCGCGCGGCTCGCTTCGCTCGCAAGTTTGAGCGCGCCTAGGGCGCGCGAC
>JAABKJ010010986.1:0-10846 GCA_011634705.1 Andricus grossulariae
ATTTTGATAAAAATTTAATCATTTTGTTGAAAACTCGACTATATTGTTAGAAATTTATTTATCGTGTTGAGAATTTAGTACTTTGTTAAAAATGTAATTATTTTGTTAAAATTGAACTATTTTCTTGAAAATTCAACTATGCTCTTAAAATTATCTTTTTTGTATAAAAATTCAACTCATGTTGTTAAAAATTCATCCTGATGAATTGACAATTCATCTTTTTTGGTTGAAGATTAACTTTTTTATTGAAAATTCAACTGTTTTTGAAAAATGCGTTTTTTGGATTGAAAAGTCAACTATTCGGTAAAAAGTTCAACTATTTTGTTAAAAATGTAATCATTTTGTTGAAAATTGTACTATTTGGTTTAAAATTTATTTAATTTGTTGAAAATTGAGGGTTTTCTTGAAAATATAATTATTTTCTTGAAAATTCAACTATTTTGTTAAAGATACAACTGTTTTTGGTCAAATTTTAATCTATTTTGTTTCAAAATTTGACCATTTCGTTGAAAATTTAACTGTTTTGTTAAAAATTCGTCTTTTTGGTTGAAAATTTAACTAATTTGTTGAAACAAGTTTTTGTTTATCTTTTTGGTTGAAAATTCGATTTTTTTATTTAAAAATTAATTTTTCTAACTAAAAATTTAATTATTCCATTTTCAGTAAAAAGTCATTTTTTTTTTAGTTCAAAAATAACTTTTTTGATGATAATTCATATATTCGAGTTGAAAATTCAACTGTTTTGTAACGAAATCATCTTTTTGGTTAAAAAATCATATTTCCTTGGTTGAAAATTCGATTTCTTTCATTTAAAATTAATTTTGTTTAACCGAAAATTTTACTATTTCATTTTGGGTTGAAAATTTATGCTTTATTAGTTGAACATTCAACTATTTGGCAGAAAATGTGTAAATAATGTTGAAAATTCGTCTTTTTTGGTATAAAATTGATCGGTTTTAGTGGAAATTTTAAAAATTTTATTAAAAATTCATCCTTTTGGATAGAAAATTTATTATTTAAGATTAAAAAAGTCATATTTCTTGATTGAAAATTAACTATTTGGTTGAAGATGCAACTGTTTTTGGTTGAAATCTAATATTTTTTATTTAAAATTTCGTCCTTCTGGTTGAAAATGCATCATCTTTGTAGATTTTCAATTTAATTAGTTGGTTAAAAATTTATGTTCTTTATTTTAAAATGTAACTACTAGATTGAAGTACTTTGTTAAAAATTCATTTTTTTTCAATTCACCTCTTTGGTTGGAAACTTAACTATTTTGATGAAAATTTTTTTTTTTGATTAACAACAAAATAATTGAACGTTGAAGCAAAATAGACAAATTTTGAAGAAAATAGTTAAATTTTCAACCGAATAGTTGACTTTTCAAGCCAAAAAAAAGCATTTTTTCAAAAACAGTTGAATTTTCAATAAAAAAGTTCATCTTCAACCAAAAAAGATGAATTTTCAATCCAACAGGATGAATTTTTAACAAAATGAGTTGAATTTTCAAACAGAAAAGATAATTTAAACAGAATAGTTGAATTTTGAAGAAAATAATTAAATTTTAACAAAATAATTAAATTTTTAACAAAGTACTAAATTCTCAACAAGATAAATAAATTTTTAATAAAATAGTTAAATTTTTAATAAAATGATTAAATTTTTAACAAAATAATTTTTCATCATAAAATATGAATTTTCAATCCAAAAAGACGAATTTTCATAAAAGCAGTTGACTTTTCGACCAAAAAATATGATAAAAAAAAACTTGAATTTCTAACGAAAGAATAAAACTTTCAAAACAAAATTTGAATCCTTAAACAAATAGTTGAATTTTCATTCTACAAAAATGATTCATTTTAAAAAAAATAGTCGAATTTTTACACAAAACTGATTAAAATTCAACCAAAATGCAAAAACAGTTCCATTTTCAGTCAAATAGTTGAAATAAACGAATATTCAAAATAAAAAAATTAATTTTCAATCCAATAGGATGGATTTTTAACAACATGAGTTGAATTCTCAAACAAAAAAGATAATTTCAACAGCATAGTTGAATTTTCAACAAAATAATTAAATTTTAACAAAATAATTGAATTTTTAACAAAATACTGAATTTTCAACAGAATAAATACATTTTTAACAAAATAGTCGAATTTTCAACAAAATGATTAAATTTTTAATAGAATAGTTTTTCATCATAAAAGATGAATTTTCAAACCAAAAAGACAAATGTTCATAAAAACAGTTAAATTTTCGACCAAAAAATATGACAATAAAAAAAATTTGAATTTCCAACGAAATAATAAAACTTTCAACAAAATAATTAAATTCTTAAAAAATAGTTGAATTTTCATCCTACAAAGATGATTCATTTTCAAACAAATGGTAGAATTTTTACACAAAAATTATTAAAATTCAACCCCAATGCAAAAATAGTTGCATTTTCAATCAAATAGTTGAATTTTCATTCAAAAAAGATTTTCTACCAAAAGAGATGAATTTATAACAAAACAAAAAAATATTCGAAATGAAAAAATTAATTTTTAAACAAGCAGTTGCATTAACAACCAAATAGTTGAACTTTGAAGCAAGATAGACAAATTTTCAACAAAATAGTTCAACTTTCAACCGAATAGTTGACTTTTCAAGCCAAAAAACGAATTTTTTCAAAAACAGTTGAATTTTCAAAAAAAAAAAAGATAATTTCAACAGCATAGTTGAATTTTCAAGAAAAGAGTTAAATTTTAACAAAATAATTAAATTTTTAACAAAATACTGAATATTCAACAAAATAATTAAATTTTTAACTAAATACTGAATATTCAAAAGAATAAATAAATTTTCAACAAAATAGTCGAATTTTCAACAAAATGATGAAATTTTTAACAAAATAGTTTTTCATCATAAAAGATGAATTTTTAATCCAAAAGGACGAATTTTCATAAAACCAGGTAAATTTTCGACCAAAAAATAGGATATTGAAAAAAAGGTTGAATTTGCAACAAAATAATAAAACTTTCAACAAAATAATTGAATTCTAAATCAAATAGTTGAATTTTCATCCTACAAATGTGATTCATTTTCAAACAAATGGTCGAATTTTTACACAAAAATGATTAAAATTCAGTCAAAAACAGTTACATTTTCAATCGAACAGTTGAATTTCAAATCAAAAAAAATTTTCTGAAAAAAAAATTCTAACCCAAAAAAAACGAATATTCAAAGTGAAAAAATTTATTTTCAATCCAGCAGGATGAATTTTTAACAACCTAAGTTGAATTTTCAAACAAAAAATATCATTTCGAAAGTATAGTTGAATTTTCAAGAAAATAATTAAATTTTACCAAATAATTAAATTTTTAACAAAAAAGTTAATTTGTAACCTAGAAAGATGAATTATCAGTTGAATTTTCAACTGATCAAGGATAAATTTTTAACCTAAAATGGAATAGTTAAATTTTGAACTAAAAATATTAATTTTAAACCAATAAAACGATTTTTCCACAAAATAGTAAATTTTTTAACAGTAGAGGTGAATGAAAAAATTTTTTAACAGATTATTTAAATTTTCAAGCCAAAAACGAATTTTTTCGAAGACATTTAAATTTTTGACAAAAAAGTTAATCTTCAACCAAGAAAGATGTATTTTCAACGCAAAATGGAATAGTTAAATTTTTGGATGCAAAATTAATTTTTAAACAAAAAAAAAACATTTTTTATTAAAATAGTTAAATTTCCAACCAAATAGTTGAATTTTCAACCTACAAAGCTGAATTTTCAACGAGGTTCATTAGTTTTGTACCCAAAATGGAATAGTTAAATTTTTGGATAAAAAAATTAATTTTTAAACAAAAAAAGAAGCAATTTTCATTAAAATACTTAAGTTTCTAACCAAAAAGGTGAATTGAAAAAAATAAATTTTTATCAAAGTAGTTCAATCTAGTAGTTGCATTTTAAACCAAAAAAAGATAATTTTTTAACCAACTAGTTAAATTTAAAATCTACAAGATGATGCATCTTCAATCACAAAGATGCATTTTTAAACAAAAAATATTGAATAAAAATGGAATAATTAAATTTTTAGTTGAAAAAATTAATTTTCAAATAAAAAAATCGAATTTTCAACCAAAGAGATGAATTAAATTTTTTGTTAACAAATTAGTTAAATTTTCAACCAAAAAGACTAATTTTCACCAAAGCAGTTGAATTTTTGACAAAAAAAAAGATGACATTAACTAAAATATAATTTTTATAATTTATGTTCAAATATTATTTTGAGTATCATTTTGACTTTATTGAATTTTTATTTTACAGTCACTTTATAAAATTTCAATTGTCTGTTAAAATATTAATTTTATTATTATTTCTTTCTTCACAAAACAACGTTTGTTCTTAAATTATTTAAAATTTATTTTAAAATAGTTTTTGTATAGTCAAAATCAAATTAATTTTTTAAATAAATGCCCTAAATTTTTTATGGATTTCCTAATTTTTTCGAAAATTTCCATACGGTTATTTTGGGAATTACTAACTTTTATTTAAGGATCTTTTAGAAATAAATGTTGTTTAACATTATTTAAAACATTGAGCAAAAAGGCCTATTAATTATTGCAACAAATTTCAGAATTATAAAAAATGAGGTCATAATTGTTTATTTAAATATAGTTATTTGCACATTCGTTTTGTTTTTTCCACCTTGAGGTCCTTAAGCAAAATTAAAAAAACGACAAACTAAAAACAATGGTACTTATAACTAAATAAAATAATTTTTATAAAAAAGTGACGAATAGAATTATAAAGAACCTTTCAAGAAGTACAAATAGCTTTTGTAAATTAAAATTGAATCAAAATTAAGACTATTTCCAAAATTGAAAAAAACACAAATATGCAAACAGCTACATTTAAATAAACAATTATGATCTCAAATATTTTTTTTTATCATTTACGATTATGGTGCTCTTCTATAATTTGTCGCAATAATCAATGTACCTTTTTAGTTCAATTTTATAAATCAGGTTGAAGATTAAATGATTTTGAACTTCATTCTATACCTAGATTACATAGAAAAGTGTTAAATTTATGAATTCACACGAAATATTCCCGAAAGTTTTTTTTCAAAATTTTTTTTACGAAATGTTCGGGAAAATTTTGAAAATGTTAGTGTTATTGTAGCTCCCCAAATGTTTTGACGTATTAAAATTAAAATAATTTTCAGAATTTTAATTGATTATTTATAATTTATGAACAAAAGAAAAGCAATATTGATCCACTGAATCTATCTATGCATGATAAGTAACAAATGCCCTTAATTTTTGCCTATTAAGATCTGCATGATTGGATTAGGCATTAGTCATAAAACAAGTTTAATATTTTTATTATTGATGCATCTCTTCAAGAAAGAAGCATATGATTATAAAGAAGATTTTTTAATTGGAATTAGGTTCGATAATATTTATTCTTGTTCTGCAATTAATTGAAAAATATATATTTTTCTAATAAAATAAAAATAAATTTTCAACAAAAAATAAAAATGCAACTTTTTTTTTTGAAAATTCATTGACTGTTGAGCAGAAAATAATTCTTCTTTTTTGAAAAATCAGAATTTTGGTTGAAGATCCAACATTATGTTAAAAATTAATCTTTTTTTATTAAATTTAACTGGTATAAAATACGCTTTTTTGTTGAAAATTGTACCATTAGCTTTTCTTTTAAGTGAATTATTCGGTTAAAAATTTAACTAATTTGGTATAAAATTTACTCTTTTTTTCGAGCTTTTTATTTTTAATTCATAGTGTCGGATGGAAAATTTCGTGGAAAATTCAACTGTTTTGTTCAAAATTCAGGTATTTTTGAGCAAAAAATAATAATGCTTCTTTTTTGAAAAATAATCTTACAGGCTGTGGATTCAACATTTTGTTAATAATTCGTCTTTTATATTAAATTTAACTAGTAGAAAATATGTTTTTTTGTTGAAAATGTAACTATTCCATTTTTTTTTAAATTCAATTATTTGGTTGAAAACTCAACTATTTTGGTATAAAATTCACGGTCTTTTTTATTAAATTTAACTGGTATAGAATACGCTTCTTTGTTGAAAATCTAACTACTCGATTTTTTTTTCTTTGAAAATTTAATTATTCGGATACAAATTCAACTATTTTTGGAGAAAATTCCTTTTTTTTAAATTCATAGTGTCGGGTGGAAAATTCCGAAGAAAATTCAACTGTTTTGTGAAAAATAAATTCATTTATTTTGAGCAGAAAATAATGATTCTTTTTTTAAATATCATCATTTTGGTTCAGGATTCAACATTTTGTTAAAAATTCGTCTTTTTTATTAAATTTAACTGGTATAAAATATGCTTCCTTTGTTGAAAATGTAACTATTCCATTTTTTTAAATTCAATTATTCGGATAAAAATCCAACTATTTTGTAGAAAATTTACTTTTTTTATGAAAATTCATAGTGTTGGGTAGAAAATTCTTCTGTTTTGAAAAGTCATCATGGTGATTCAAATTTTTGTTAAAAATTCGTCTTTTCTATTAAATTTAACTGGTATAAAATACGCTTCTTTGTTGAAAATGTAACTATCCATTTTTTTTTAAATTCAATAAAATTATTCGGTTTAAAATTCAACTATTTTGGTAGAAAATTTACTTTTTTTTGGAAAATTCATAGTGTCGGGTGGTTAATTTAACTGTTTAATTAATAATTAAACTATTTATTTAAAAAAGAACTACATGGTGCAAAATTAACTTTTTCGTGAAAAATCATGTACATATTTTTTTGCAAAATTCGTCTTTATGTGTAGAGAATTAATCTTCTTTTTTGATCATTAATCTTATTGGCTATGGTCTCAAGATTTTGTGAAAAATTAATTTTTTATTTCAAATTTAACTGGTATAAAATACGCTTCTTTGTTCAAAATGTAACTATTCCATTTTTTTAAAATTCAGTTATACGTTTCAAAATCCAACTATTTGGGTAGAATATTCGCTTGGTTTTTTTTTTTTTGAAAATTCAATTATTCGGTTAAAAATTCAACTATTTTTATAGAAAATTCACTTTTTTTTGGAAAATTCATAGCGTTGGGTAGAAAATTCAGAGGAAAATTTCACTGTTTTGTGAAAAATTCATGTATTTTTGAGCAGAAAATAATTCCTCTTTTTTTTGAAAAATCATCCTTCTGGTTGATGATTCAACAGTTTGTTAAAAATTCGTCTTTTCATTAAATTTAACTGGTAGAAAATACGCTTTTTTTATTGAAAATGTAACTTTTTCATTTTTTTTTCAAAATTCAACTATCTGGATCAAAATTCAACTATTTTGGTAGAAAATTTACTCGTTTTTTTAGTTTTTTTTTTAAATTCATAGTGTCGGGTGGAAAATTTCCTGGAAAATTCACTTTTTTTTTGGAAAATTCCAAGTTTCGGGTAGAAAATTAAACTGTTTTATGAAAAATTCATTTATTTTTTAGCAGAAAATAATTATTCTTTTTTGAAAAACCATCAGTTTATTTGAGGATTCAACTATTTTGTTCAAAATTCGTGTTTTTTACTTAAATTTAACTGGTATAAAATACGCTTTTTGGTTGAAAATGTAACTGCTCTTTTTTTTTAATTCAATTATTCGTTTAAAAATTAAACTATTTGGTAGGAAATTTGCTTCTTTTTAATAATGTATAGTATCGGAAGAAAATTAAACTATTTTGTGAAAAATTTACAACTTTTTCGAGCAGGAAATAATTATTCTTTTTTGAAAAACCATCATTTTAGTTGAGGATTCAACATTTTGTTAAAAATTCTTGTTTTTTAGTTAAATTCAACCAGTTGAAAATTAGTTGTTTTTTTTGGTAAAAAATATAATTTTTTTGGTGAAAGTTGAACTATTTATTTGTAAAATGAACAAGTTGGTGGAAAATTAACTTTTTTGTTGAAAATGCATGGTGTCGGGTGGAAAATTCAACTTTCTTGTAAAAAGTCATGTATTTTGTTAAAACATTCATTTTTATGTGTAGAGAATTAATCTTCTTTTTTGAAAATTAATCTGATTGGCTGTGGATTCAACATTTTGTTAAAAAATCGTCTTTTTTATTACTTTTGACTGGCAGAAAATACGCTTTTTTTTTGTTGAAAATGTAACTATTCCACTTTTTTAAATTAAATTATTCGATTAAAAATTCAACTATTATGGTAGAAAAATCTTTTTTTTTAATTCATAGTGTCGGAAGAAAAATTCAACTATTTTGTGAAAAATTCATATATTTTTTGAACAGCAAATAATTCTTCTTTTTTGAAAAATCATCATTTTGCTTGAAGGTTCAACATTTTATTACAAATTCTTCTCTTTTATTAAATTTAACTAGTAGAAAATACGCTTTTTTGTTAAAAATATAACTATTCAATTTTTTTTTTTTTTTTTTTGAAAATTCAATTATTCGGTTAAAAATTCAACTATTTTGATAGAAAATTCACTTTTTTTTTTTGAAAATTCATAGTGCCGGGTGGAAAATTCCGAGGAAAATTAAACGGTTTTGTGAAAAATGTACATCTTTTTTGAGCAGCAAATAATTCTTCTTTTTTTTAAAATCATCATTTTGGTTGATGATTTTACATTTTGTGAAAAATTCGTCTTTTTTATAAATTTAACTTGTAGAAAATACGTTTTCTTTTGTTGAAAATGTAATTATTTCATTTATTGGTTGAAAAATTATATTTATTTGTTCAAAATTAAACCATTTTGGTAGAAAATTGACTTTTTTGAAAATTCGTGGTGTCGGATGGTAAATTCAACTGTTTTGTTTAAATCAAACTATTTATTTAAAAAATGAATTACATGGTGGAAAATTTACTTTTTCGTAAAAAATCATGTACATATTTTTTGAAAAATTCGTCTTTATGTATTGGTGAAAAATTGTTCTTTTTTATTAAATTTAACTGTTAGAAAATACGCTTTTTTGTTGAAAATGTAAGTAAAATTCCACTATTTTGGCAGAAAATTCAGTTTTTCTAAAAGTCATAGTGTCGGGTGGAAAATTCCGAGAAAAATTCAATTGTTTTGTGAAAAATTCATGTATTTTTGAGCAGAAAATAATTCTTCTTTTTTGAAAAATCGTCATGTTGTTTGAAGAATCAACATTTTGTTACAAATTCGTATTTTTTATTAAATTTAACTGGTAGAAAATAAACTTTTTTGTTCAAAATGTAACTTTTCAATTTTTTTTTGTTTTGACAATTCAATTATTCGGTTAAAAATTTAACTATATTGGTAGAAAATTCCCTTTTTCTAATTCATAGTGTCGGGTGGAAAATTCCGAAGAAAATTCAACTGTTTTGTACAAAATTCATTTATTTTTCAGCAGAAAATAATTCTTCTTTTGTACAAAATCATATTATTGGCTGTGGATTCAACATTTAGTTAATAATTCGTCTTTTTTATTAAATTTAACTGGTAGAAAATACGCTTGATTATTGAAAATGTGAATTTTTCTTTTTTTTTTAAATTCAACTATTTGATTCAAAATTCAACTATTTTGGTAGAAATTTTTTTTTTCTTTTAAAGTTATAGTGTCGGGTCGAAAATTCCGAGAAAAATTCAACTATTTTGTGAAAAATTCATATATTTTTTAGCAGAAAATAATTCTTCTTCTTTGAAAAATCATCATTTTGGTTGAAGATTCAACATTTTGTTAAGAACTCGTCTTTTTTATTAAATTTAACTGTTAGAAAAAACACTTTTTTGTTAAAAATGTAACTATTCCATTTTTTTCGAAAATTCAATTATTTTGTTAAAAATTCAACTATTTTCGTAGAAAATTCACTTTTTTTCTTTCAAATTTATAGTTTCAGGTAGGAAATTCAACTGTTTTGTGAAATTTTCATTTATTTTTGAGCAGAAAATAATTATTCTTTTTTGAAAAATCATCATTTTGGTCGAAAATTCAACATTTTGTTAAAAATTCGTGTTTTTTATTAAATTTAACTATTGGAAAATACGCTTTTTTGTTGAAAATGTAACTTTTTAAATTTTTTGTTTGAAAATTTAATTATTCGGTTAAAAATTCAACTATGTTGGTAGAAAATTCTCCTTCTTTATTTTAAAGTCATAGTGTCGGGTGGAAAATTCCGAGGAAAATTCAACTGTTTTGTGAAAAACTCATATATTGTTCAGCAGAAAATAATTATTCTTTTTTGAAAAATCATCATTTTGTTTGACGAATCAACATTTTGTTAAAAATTCGTCTTTTTTATTAAAATTAACTGGTAGAAAATACGTTTTTTGTTGAAAATGTAACTTTTCCATATTTCTTTATAAATTCAACCATTTGGTTCAAAATTCAACTATTTTGGTAAAAAATGCACTTTTTTGGAAAAATTCATATTTTCGGGTAGAAAATGCAACTGTTTTGTGAAAAATTCAATTATTTTTTAGCAGAAAATCATCATTTTTTTTATTCATCTTATTGGCTGTGGATTCAACATTTTGTTAATAATTCGTCTTTTTTATTAAATTTGACTGCTGGAAAATACGCTGTTTTGTTGAAAATGTAACTTTTTCATTCTTTGTTTGTTTGAAAACTTAATTATTCGGATACAAATTCAACTATTTTGGTAGAAAATTCCTTTTTTTTTAAATTTATAGTGTCGGTTAGAAAATTTAACTGTTTTGTAAAAAATGCATGTATTTTTGAGCAGAAAATAATTATTCTTTTTTTGAAAAATCATCCTTCTGGTTGATGATGCAACATTTTGTTAAAAATTCGTGTTTTTTTCGAAAATTCAATTATTCGATTAAAAATTCCACTATTTTGGTAGAAAATTCACTTTTTTAATGAAAATTAATA
>JAABKJ010010987.1:0-10845 GCA_011634705.1 Andricus grossulariae
CTTTCCATGTGAATTGGATTACAGTACATTTTGTTATTTTAAAGAAACCTGGTAAAAGTGCATGATAATATCGGTTACAATATTGTTGAAATCTACCACGTTAATCACTGGTATTTTTATGTCCACTGATTCCTGTGGTAATATTACACTTTTACAGTAAAATTGACACAAATATTGTGAAATTGTACTGTTAATCGCTGCAAGTTTACCATAAACTTGTTAAATTAACGCATGAATCGTAGTAAAACGTTTACAAACTAACTTGCAATTTTCAACCACTTTTTTACAGTGCTTGTAAACTTCTTTTAAAATTATTCGAATTTTTCCTAACATTTTTTCAAAATCGTGCCAAATACAAAAAATTCCCCTATAATCTTCTTTTACAAACATTTTATACTAAAACAATATTTGGAATTTGATGAAATCCGGCAATTATGAATATATTAATTGGAATTTATTTGAAAACTGAAAATAGTTTATAAAGTTTTAATCGTGCGTTTAAATTTGTTCAAATAATCAGACTTTCCAATCAAAACAAATTAATTTTTAACGTTGAAATCTGAAAATTCTAAAATTGTGAACTGATTTGGAATCAGGTTGTAAAATCAATTATTGTTAGCTTTTTAATTCTGAAAGTACAGTTCAGTTTGAATGAGCATGAATTAATTTATATTTACAGTTGATCAAGTGAAAGTATTTTTCAACCAAAATCTTCGTTTTCAAACATTTTCAAATATTTTCAAATTACCCATTCTAAACAGAATAATATTCAAATTGAAAAAGATAAAATTTAACGAATTATTTAAAAAATGGTTTTAATCAAATTTGGGCCGATTTTTTTCACCCATTTCAGTAGCTAATTATCCACCTGGTTAATGACAATTATAATATTATACAGAAATGAATATAATAAATTAAATAAACAAAATACAAGAAAATTTGTGTGCAAGCTTGATAGTGTACCATAATATTAAAGTTTTGTGTCAGGAGAGAAGGGCGCAGCTGACTTTAAAGTTTTGAGATGGTCCTGCTGAGCGAGAGAAGGTCGTGGACAGATCTGGGAAAAACTTCTGCCTGCCACTTTTTTTCTATCTTTTTTTTCCTACAGCTTTTTTTTCTACCCTTTTTTCTACTACTACTGTGGCACGTGCCTTGCCTCATTAAACTCAAGATTATTCTACACGGCTATTATCGCTGAAATATAATTTTTATTCACTTTCATGCACAATATTGGAATCAGTGTACATTACCCTACAGTTCAAGCCATTAAACGGCGCGATAGCTCTATCCAATTCGTAAATAAAAATCTTCAACATAGATGCTTGCAGAAATGACATTTTTGAATATTTTAACATTTTAAGATCTCCACTGCATTCTAGACATGTTGTAGAACATACCAGAATTTTTTCAAATTTTTTCCAACATATTATTAGCTGTGGGGTCATGTACAGGTCTTTGAGCAGTGGGTTTATTTACAGCATTTTTACTTGTCGCAGATTTTTTGCGGCTATATTAGTAACGACGATGAGCGATGCCAAGCTAGTAACGACGACGAGTGACTACATACCTCATTTTTAATATAAAATAGTTAATTTTCCAACTGAAAATAAAGACAATTAATTATAAATAAATGAAGAAATAAATGCGCAAGAATCTTTTAACACATAGACAATTTTTTTCAAACCTTAAAAACTTTCAATCCCTCTGTGGTGGCCGAATCTAGATTTGTTTAATTCACAGGATATCCTGACATGATACCTGAACTTTTACATATACCTCAAAAAATAATTTGTTCACTTTATACTCACTTAGATTTTTTTACTATTTAAAAAAAATGTCCCGTAACATTTCTCGAACCCTTGCCCGTTGCAACATGACTATACCAGCTCCTCTTGAACGCATAAGTGCCAAATTTTGGAAATGTTTTTTATTGGCCTAAACTAATTGTTTTGACCTAAATCATGTCTCTGTAGAAGATTATTCAGTTCATTTTAGAAGTGGATCAAAATCCATCCCAGGTAGTTTTTAAAATAAATTAACTGCATCTTTTTGTCTGCTCATTTCACAATTCAATAGAGCTAATTAATAGCTCGAAAGTACTTTTTTTTAATAACAAATAAAAAGTCATGCAACTCTTTATGTGTCAATATTTTCGTTTTTGGGAATGCGTTGCACCATTCACAATAGATGTCCTCTGAGGTGGTTGCTTCTTTTAAAATGTTCCTTTCGTGGTTTGATAGAGTTATGTAATAGCTTGAAAGTGCTTTCTTGTGGATTTTTTTAGATTGAAAAATGCAAAAGTTATGAAGCTTTCTATGTCGGTTCCGGCGTTTTTTGGGACGTGCCGTAATTTGACTAGGGTTCTTTTTTGCAGATGTCCTTTCATGGTTCGATAGAGTTAAGTAATAATTCGAAAATACTTTTTTGTTAAAAAAAAATCAAATTCATTAGACAATTTACTGTAAAATTCGAGTTTTTGCATTAACGCCCTTATGCTCCGTGACCCTTCAATTATTATTCTCATATTTTTTAAAAAGCCAAGTTATCAAGATTTGTGGTAGCGAATCGCTGTCAAGTAAAAGAAGCTACCAAAAATCGTGTATTTTGAACCTTTTTTGGATTGTTGTCGCACTTCTCAACCGATTTTAATGCAACTTAGCAACTGACTGACTAACCATAAAAAAGTAATTTTAAGCATGATTTTATCGTAATGCCTCAGAAACTGTGACATTGAAGCAAACAAAACAAAAAACACCATTTTCAACATGAGCTTACATCTACATCCTAATATATCAAATCGATTACCTTCAAATTTTAATGAGAAGTCTGTAGCAAAATATTCTCGGTATATATTGCAAGAATTTCCCATATCTTGAATAGTTTTGTTAGAAGAATTTACAGGAACAGTCAGTTAACGAGTCACTTAACATGTAAAACTATGGTTACTGTTGATTGAATATAAACAAATAAATGCCGTAAATACAACACTAGAAAAATGGCCCAACGGCCCAGAACCGATCGCCACGATAGCCACGATGGCCAAAAATACACCACGTAGGCTTTTCGCCACAAAGCCAGATATCTAAAGTATCTAAACGAACTACTCGTTCAACGGTCGACGACAAACTCGCCGTTAAAGGCTTCGCACTCCTCTCTCCCGAATACGACAGTGCTGCCGACCCAATGCTAGGTTCTCTAGATATTATTTTTAAAAATAACTAGATAATTTAAATGTCTCATAGTTTTTAGAATTTGATATATTTAGTGTTAAAAATAAAAATTGAGAGATGAAATGAATAATCGAATTTTTTAAACTATTCAAGATAATGAAAATTCTTGCAGTGTATATGAGAGTATGTTTTTTACAGATATCATTTTAATATTTATTTGATGTCAATCGGTTGTATAGATCAGGCTGCAGAGGGGAGCACATGTGAAAAAATTAATTTTTGTACAATCATTCAACAAGAATGCATTTTTTATCCAAAATGTTTGCCTAATATGTTTAATAATTTAAAACTTTGATTAATCATACATTATGTTAAAAAATCTATTTTTTCACCCGTACTCACCTCTACATCCCAATATGTCGATGCGATTAGTACCAAATTATACCGAAAAGTCAGTAGTAACAGATTGTCGATATATATTAGGAGAATGTTCGATATTTTGAATAGTTTTTTAAATTTTACGTATTTAGTGTAAAAAATCAGATTTCAGAGGGGCGGCGAACAGGTCCAGGCACAAGCAACAGGTGTTCCGCCACCCCTGGCGAGTATTGGGTGACGGGGACAAAACGGGTTTACTTCAAAATGTTTTGAAAATAAGTTACACTCGCGAAATACAATAAAATTATATTTATTAATAAAACACACTTGTCTACTGCTCCGTTTGGATAGATTGGGCTGTAGAGATGAAAACAGGTGAAAATTTTTGTTTAATATTGATATAAATTTTATTTAATAAGTATCGGATAAATTCGGTGAACCAAACCACCCATTCCAATTGAAATTGAAGAATCAATTCCAAACTGAGGTTAAATAATGGTACCATTAAATTGAATTAAAGAATAAATCCATTTGATTTCTTTAATTAACTTTTAACGAAAATTATTAGAACAATTAATTTAATTTTTTTGAATTAGTAATTTAGAGAAAATTAAGAAATTTTTTTCTATAAAGTGCCCTATAGAAATTTTTTTAATATGTTTTATGCAACACACCCTAGGACAGGGGTCTCCACAATCCACAGGTGCAGTGTGACTCAGGATCGCCCGACCATTTTCAATATCTACCTTTTTTCTTCAAAAGAAAAACTGAGAAAAAATGTATGATCCTCCGGAAAAAAATCCCAGTTAGAGGAGCTCGGTTCTGAAAATTGAACGTAAAAGACTGTTTTTTTAAAGGGTTCCAAGCGGCTCGAATCAGGTAAAGTATGTTGACAGTTATGGGTAAAAACTGAGTAGATCCGACTTTATTGGCCTGGGATCGCCAGTAGATACAGGATCTACCTTTGGAGACCCCTGCCTTAGGGAAATAAGAGAAACATTATTTTCCGGAAAACATGGTTATAAAGCATCTAGCAATTATATAGCGTATAGGAAGTGCTGCCATCCTTATGCCTACAAGCCAAATCCCAAGTACTGTTTCATAACCTTACTATCATGTGTCAAATGTCAAAACGCGCTCCCAGTCTAGAAAGCTAAAAGGAGTAGCGTCATCTACTCCGCATTTGTGGCGTGGAACCTAATTTATTTATAAATAATTTCAAAAAAGATGTTTCAAAATCTTGTAGAGGTGCAAAAAATACATGTTTATTGAATGTTTGCTCTAACAAGGTGATGGAACTAAGACCGTCGCACAGTGTAGCCGAAAGCACTTTTTCGGACAAGTCTGTCTACAACCCAATTTTCAAAGGATTTTGACGTTTTTTTTTTTTTTTATGAATGTAAGGCTTTCGGGTATATCTAGTCAGTGCGAGAATTTTTATTTGGCTAAACCAACCTTTTTTACTTATCAACAAAATAAACAATATTTTTATCCTAACTTTTCAGATGTGCCTTTTTTTGTAAGATATGCAAATTGACTAAAGAAGAGCTTAAGTCAGTGTAATTACTATCTAGCAATAGCTTTCAGTAGGTTAGAGTAAGAGAAAAATTGTTTATAATGTTATAAAAAAATTAAGGAACAAAAACCATTGTTTGTGATTTGCAATGATTAGTTGTTTGAGATTCACCGTTTTTATGTAGAATGTGAGAGAAATTTCTGCCAAATTATGATTATTTAAAAATATCTGCTGCTTGGCAGCATTATTTAAACAATTTTTATAAACAAATACACAGTTTTCGTATGTCACAAAGAAAAGGCTCCACTTTTTTGCAGAATCTACCAAAAATGTATTGCCAATGACTCCTTGTTGTCATTTTTTTCAAATTAACAACTAATGGTAATTATTTAAACAATATTTATAAACAAAGTAATATTTTCAACATTATTCCACGAATAGGGATAATTTTTCGCGGAACCTACTAAAAATTTATCGTTAGTGACTCCTAGCTGTAATTTTGTTCAAATTGATAAAAAATATTCATTTTTTAAACAATTTTTATAAATAAATGCACAGTTTGACCATCTTTCCAAGAATAAGCTCCATTTTCTTCGCGAAATCTACTAAAAATGTATTTCCAATGACTCTTTGCTATGATACTTTTCCAACAAATAAAAAAAGTTAAATAAATTTGAATAATTTTTATAAATAAATGTACATTTTGGTCACTTTTGCAGGAATAGGCTTTTATTTCGTTGAGTAAGCTAGAAATGTCTTACCAATGACTCCTTGTTGCCTTGTTTGTGCAATTAACAAGAACTGTTCATAATTTGAACAATATGTAGAAATGCACAGTTTGACCATTTTTTCATTAAAAGTATCAGTTTTATTTGCAGAATAGACAATAAATGTCTTGCCAATTCATTCTTCTTGTCACATTTTTCTAATTAGGAAAAGGTGTTGATGTTTTTTATGGGGTTTTTAGCTCACTTCGTAAAAAAATGTATCATTGAAAAATGGTCAAACTGTGAATTTGTTTATAAATATTGTTCAAACAACCAACACCTTCTTCTAATTGGAAAAATGTGACAAAAAAGAACAATTGGCAAGACATTTATTGTCGATTCCGCAAAAAAAATTATTACTTTTTATGAAAAAATGGTCAAACTGTGCATTTCTACATGAATATTGTTTAAATTATGAACAGTTCTTGTTAATTGAACAAACAAGGCAACAAGGAGTCATTTGTAAGACATTTCTAGCTTAATCAACGAAAAAAAGCCTATTCCTGCAAAAGTGACCAAAGTGTACATTTTTTTATAAAAATTGTTTAAATAAATAACTTTTTTTATCCGTTGGCAAAGTATCATAGCAAAGAGCTTACGGGGCAGAAATATGGAGATGGGAAGAAAAAGCCACTTTAGAAAGGATTCCAGAACGTTATCTCAGGTGGACCCAGGGACTGGACCGTTATACACCAAGTTATATGGTTCTGGAAGAAACAAAAATCGAAAAACTCAGAGTGAAACTAGGAAGAAGATCTATCAAATTTGAAGAAGAAACAGAAAACTCCCCAGGAAGAACAATTATAAAAGAATGTTCAAAAGAAAGAAATAGTGGAAAGCTGAAGACAAGAAGTGTTCAAGAAAGGGAGCAATAGCTTAAAAGGTGTGGTTATAGTCAAGAGGGTTTAGAAATATTAAAAAATAGAAGAGATAATGTAAAAGAAATTCTAAAGAAGAGAAACTACGAAGTCATAAAGTTATCCATAATAAAATAGATTTCTTTTCGATCTTAAGTTTAAAAATATTTAAATAGAGGCACTAAGCTCGTGATTCGTTCCAATTTGCAAATTTGCAGGGTTTCCCGTGTGGGGTTGCTGGTCCCCCATCGGGCACCTCCCCAGGATGCGGATAGGGGAACGCCTCCCAGATATGGGTGGTACCGGGGAAATCAAATACCCGGGGCGGACAAAAACCAGCTAGCGGAAAGAACCCCGAATTAAAACCAGTCATGAGTAGGTATGTAAAAAACAATATGCCCCAAGGGAGTAGCAATCTCCCCACTGATTCCGATCGGGTTCAAGCCCCGGTGGTTAGTGCCGGTCCCATGAATTGGGGGGGGGCAAACATACTTGGACAGGAGCGTCTGCGTGGAATTGGGTGTTCCTTTGGACGTGACAGAGGAGGTGGAAGTGTCCGTCAACAAGACGGACATCGCAGAAATGGATGCCAAACTCTTAGAGACGTATGGTCTCTTTGGAGAGTTACGAGGCACCATCAAAGAAATGGTGGATTTTAGCAAAACTAAGAGGAACATGTGGCTTCCAATTAGGGACGTGCTGGAACGAGCGGAGCAGCTCATCAACGATCTACGCGATCACTCTATGACGACCGAAGGACTTCATAGAGATCTGATCGAAAATGTTGGACGAACTGCAAGAACGAGAGCCATGACCCGTGAGGAGAAGGAAAAGAAGAAGACGGACGAAAGCTGTACTCAAACTGATGAAGCCGTGGCAGCTCCCACTCTCCGTGATAGAAAGCGAGAGAGGAAGACCACCCTGAGTTCAGTAGAGAAGAGTCCTTCCAAGCCGAGGAGCAAAAGGCCGAGGACACGTGGCGCTACAGCGCCAACGACTTCGACACCCAAAAAGGTGGAAAAAAGCCTGAGTCTGCACCAAATCGGAAACAGAAGCAGAAGAAAATGCGAGTTAGAACCGAGGCGGTCCTTATCAAACCGACCGAGGGGCTTAGCTACGCGACGGTCCACAAGGACCTTAAGAATAAGGTGAAACCTGACGCCCTTGGCGTAAAAATCAAGGGGGTAAGGCAAACGAGAAACGGTGAGGTTCTAGTAGGACTAAGACCTACATCGAAGGGCAGAGCTGAGCTGTCGGCTGCCATCAAGAAGGCGGTTGGTGACGGGGGTAGCGTCCGTGATCTTGTCCCTCGCAACGAGGTCGTGATTCTGGACCTCGATACAACAACAGACGCAGACGAAGTAGGAGAAGCCGTTAGAAAACATTTCGGCAAACCGGCTGGATACATCAGGGTTAGCCTCACGGAAAGAACCTTCAGAGGAAATCTGAAGGCTTTCATGGAGCTGGCAGAAGATCTGGCGGCTAATCTGGTGCGCCTTGGACACCTTAAGGTGGGATGGGTATCCTGCCGTGTGCACAAGAAGGCAGAGGCAATAAGGTGCTACCGCTGCCAAGGCTTCGGCCACGTGGCAGCGAACTGCGACGGTCCAGATAGGACTAATTCATACTGGCGATTCGGCAAAGAGGGGCATAAAGCTGCGGTATGCGAAAGCACACCGCAGTGCTACCTCGGCGCCGCAAAGCAAGGTAAGCCCCGTACAGACCATCGCCCGGGGACAAGGAGTTGTTTGGCGTTCAGAGAGGCAGCCTCGTTGAGGAAGCCTCTTGGACGTGCAAACTACAGAACATCGTAGCTCAGCAGGTCCAACAAAATGCCCAGTACAACAGGAGAAGACCAAGCTGGCACAAAAGACGAAGGCCGAAGCACGGGCAAAGAACGGCACCCCCTGAAGTAATGCGAAAGCGGTTCCGGGGGGAATCATTCCAAGGAGAAAGGGTGGTGATTTTTAGTCGGTGGTTGGTAGCATCACTATAATGATCGAATTAAGATCTTTGTGTATATTTATATATATATATATATATTAAGGGCATTGCAGTGATGATATCAGCATCCCGACACTACCGAGAAGTGCGGACCCTTCTCGGTGTGTGTTAGCACATTTGCCACCTTCCCTCGGAAAAAAAAAAAATCTGCAGGGTTTGCTTATGAATATTTTCAGAATTCTTTTAATTGAGTCTAAATAATCTTACGTCAATTTCTTTAAAGAAATCTTTTTATTTAAAATTTTTGTAAGAAGAATGCATTATATATTAGCAATGTTAGAAAAAACATTAAAATTTTTGAAATGTCTCGTTTCCTATTTGGGAAATACAATAATCTAAATAGATTGATTTAGAATCAACCAATGGAAATCTAGATATTGGTTAGACTGCGAAAGTCAGATGTACTACATTTGGAAATTGAAGAAATATTAAATGGTAGGGTAGGCAACAAGAAAGTGTTATTAGTGAAGACTTTTCGAAGAGCGAAAAAAGGAAGTGATAAACTCTAGATCAGTAGAGATACTTGAAGGCGCTTCCTCAGGCTTGAATTTTAGCCCATGTATTACAAATGACATTTCTCCTCCTACACGGATGAATTGTTCGATGTAATATTTGAACCACATAATCTCAATGGCATAATACACAAAAAGAAAGCCTTCGTTTTTTGAATAATGGTCTTTGTTTTTGTTACTTTTTAATTAATCGAAAATGTGCTTCATTTATGCGCCTGTAAACGAGCAATCCACCACCGGGAAAGTAGCCACGATGAACCGAAAACAGGTGCTCCCTATTTGAGAAGCACAGCTGGGTACTGGAGCTTGAAATTTTTTGAGGATACTTGACCCTGGGCGGTCGCTCGTAACTGATCCGGCCTTCCTATTGTTAGAGCGTTACATGATTCGATACGCTTGAACGAAACTGATAATTATAAAAATATTAGGGAATTGAATTTTAATATGCTGCATTAGATTCCTCACATAATCACGAGACGATTAAAAGAAGATAGAAAAAAATCTATTGTAAACAAATTATATAAACCAAATGTCAAGATATTGGAAATTTTGCTCGGAAAGTATATTTTTAAGTTGAAATTGCTTGATTTGATCAACAGGTTCATGTTTCGTCATGAAAATTTGTTGAATGGTATATTTTTTTATAAACAAATTTTATAAACAAATGCACAGTTCCGTCATTGATAGGCAGAAAGTAATCGTTTTTCTTTCTAATCGTCTTCAAATTACATAAGCGGTGATATTTATTGATGAAGAATTGTCAATCGATATTATTTGCTTCTGTAATGAACAAATTTAATTAAAAAAATGCATAGTTTGACCATTTAAAATTAGAAAGTGATCGTTTTTTATTATTGCCTTCAAATGATATCACTGAAAATGTTTTGTCATGTTCCAGAGGAATTAGCTTCCAAGTTCTAGGGGAGAGCGGGGCACTGTTGTCAGAGCGGATAAGCTAGGCACCCCTCAAAAACTTATAAAACTAGTAAAAAAAATCAATTTCTTTTTCATTGGCATTCACTAAATGTATAGTTGTATTTGGAAGCAATTAATTTGTTATTTTGTAAAAAAATTGAATGAAATTCCAGTGATTGAAATTTGGAACATGAAAATCAGATGCGCCATCGAATTTCGAACGTTTGGAAAAAAGAAAAATAAGTATTAATAGTCCTTAAAACTGGTTCTATTGCAAAGTTTGAAACTCGAACTCTTATTTCTTTTTTTCAATCACTTCTCTGAAACATGTAGTTAAATAGTTATTTAAAAAAGAACAAAAGTATCGAGGTAGGGCAGAGATCGGCACCCTAAGGTGGGGCACGACATGTCACACTCGCGCCGTTCTAAGCTGTGTTCAGAGAGAACAGCTCATTTTTAACCTAAAATTTTGTTTCAGTTCTGTGATTTCTAGGATGTAATACCAGGTGTAAATATTTGTCTAGTTGTAAGTTATTTTAAGTAGAAACAAATGGTTCGTTATTATAAAAAAAATATATAAAAAAAATTTAGTTATACAGATGGTCAATTGAAATTGGCCATTGATTGTGTAACTAATGGAGAATCCATTAAAGGTACAACAGCAAAGTATGGCCAGTGAATTTATTTCAAAAAGGTATTTCAGCAGGAATTTTAGCAAGAAACACT
>JAABKJ010010989.1:0-10845 GCA_011634705.1 Andricus grossulariae
TCTGTAGTCTGTAGTATCGTGTAGGCACGATAACTTTCGAAAGATTGATCAGATTCGATTTTGCTTTCGCACACTTTTTAAAGGTCTGCAAATAAAAAACGAGTTTGTCAACCAGCTATTTTGGATCAAAATTCAAAAACTAAGCACATCTTGAGAATTTTTGAGACCACTTTTTTTCAAAATTTGATAATTCTATGTACGGTTATCAGTAGTACTCCAGGAGAAAAACAATTTATCCTGGTGAAATTTTTTGATTAAATGAAAATTATCAGAGTTATAGCATTTTCAAAATCTCAAAAAACAAAAGAAAATTAATATTTCAAACCAAAAAACGCATGATATAAAGAAAAGTCATTGGAAGAAAAAGGTTTATTTTTGGGGGCCCTACAAGATTGTTGTAACAACTTTTTAAATTTTTTCGAAAAATCGAAAATTCAAATTTTGATCGCACAAAAAAAATAAATAAAAATTAAAAATTCGATTCTGCGGTCAAACTATGCAAGACACAAAAACAAGATAAAAATACAAAAAATCGTGCACCTAAAAATGATCTAAAAGTTTGTTATTAACCACTTTTTGATAGGAAGCGTATTTTTTGTTTTATTCGTCAAAAATAACACTTAATATAAAAAAAATTAATGTTTTGGAAGACGACACAAGGAAAGAAAGAAAAATAATACGCAAACTTGTTCACTCAAAGTGGATGTACAAATTTGTTATTTATAATTTTCAGAAAAATTGAAAAATTAATTTCCAACTAAAAACGTACGAATTTTCAACAAAATAGTTAAATCGGTAAGCAATCAAATAAATGTTAAACAAAAAAGTTTAAACTTTGAATGACGAAGTTAAATTTTCAACCAAAACAGAAGAATTCTTAATGAAAAATGTGCAAAAGAGTTCAATTTCGTACTAGAAATGATCAGTTTTCAAACAAAAATAGAATAGTTAAGTTTTCAGATAGGAAAATTATATTTCAACCAATTAGTAGAATTTTTAACCAAATAAGATGAATTCTGAACCAAAAATATAATGGTAGACTTTTGAATTGAAAAGAATTAACTTTCAACGAAAAATAACTTGATATTCTTATTGGGTTATAATAATTCAGAATTCAGTTCGCATTTAAGCGAAAAAACCAGGAATAGAGGAAGTTTCTCGAAAACAGAGAAAAAAGAGTAATTCTTTCAAGAAGGGTGAGGGAGGGGAACAGAGGAAAGAGTGTAAAGTCTGCATTTAGATGCCTTACTAATACAATAAAATCACTAATTTTCATTTCTCCAAGCATTTGAAAATTTTCAGTTTTAGAGCGGCTCTTATGTAATTAACAATTAGTATCTTATTATAATTTGGTAAAATTGAAATGATTAAAAAAACTGGTATTTTATCATTTATAAAAGTGTGCTAACAATACTTTCAATCAAATTAAAAGTTTGTCCAAAAAAATGAAGTGTGAGCATCAATAATGAAAATAAAAATGTCTCGAACAGTATTTATATGACCTCGCTTCAAATCCGTCGATTTGCTATACCTGAAAATGAAACTTTGAGCCAAGATTTACGAACAGGATGAGGCGAGGGATGTGTTTATCCTTCGAGACATTGTATTTGATTTCTTTACCTTCAGGTCTTCAAACTTTTTGCATCAGTTCCCCAAGTCGAGGAGAAACTTCTCATCCGTTGGTCTCTAGTGGCGAAGCAGATCGAGAAAATTACGCTTCACTGGTAAATTCGAATTCCTTCTTGAACGTAAGCCATAGGCCATCGTGAATATTTCCACCCTTCATTTCTGTCATCAATTCCTAAAAAAAAATAGTTAAAGTAAGTGATATGTATCTACAAAAAACATTTTTCTATACTACTTAAATATAACATTAAAAATTATTAAATATTATATTTTTATTTCTTAGAAATAACTGATTGATTGTACTCTCTGAAACACAATTAGTAGACATTTTACCAACGCAATTAGTAGCATTGTGTCTGACTGCTAAATTAGTAATTTCATCACTTTCTACCAAATGAAATGGTAAGATTTATGTTACTAAATTAATCAGCTAGTGTATTCTACTATTCAGCTCAGTAGTACGAACTTACTAATTCAGTGAGTACACTGTTAAAAAATTCTGTACTAGATTTAGTATACTAGTAATGGAAGCAAGAATGCACAACATGAAATTAAATTTAGTATACCAGTTTACTGTAAATTTAGTATCTGCATATACTTAATTTGGTATGCACGTACATGAAATTTAGTATATGCATATACTAAATTCAGTATACATGCATACGGAAATTAGTATAAGCATATACTAAATTCAGTATACGCGTTCCGTTTCGCGTAGGTTCCGTCTTCATCATCTGTAAACATGATCAGATGAACAATTAAATTAAAGAACAAAGTTTTAATTTTCGAATAATCATACGGTTAAGCTAATATTACGTTAATAAATTGAACATAACTTTTAAAGAGAAGATTTCGCAGATCCTCGCAGAAAGTAGCCGAAACTTTTAGCATCAGAAAGAACTCAAACAAATGCCACCGGCCACGTTGCCCGACTCGCGTGAATCAAAACGCGCTTGCGCATCTGAAATAGTAAACACGTATATTAATTTTAGTATACAGAAACGATGAAATTCATATACGTGAAAGAAACTTACTGTACACTTGATAAATTTAGTATACATATGAATTCATAAAAGAAATTGAGTATACGTAAATATACTAAAATTACAAAGTGTAATGAATTTAGTAAACATATAGCAAATTTAACATGCCCGTGTATACTAAAATTGCAAACATTTCTGACAGTGTAGCAATGAATTGCTAGAGAAACATAATTCAATCATTTTTCTAAAGCTTTCTGCTGGTTTTTGAGTTTTAATTAAGAAAGTTTAATGTTTTCTCAATTCATATTCTGAGTTTACATTATTATATTAATAATAATTCTGTATGAACAATACAATACTCAAAATTCAAACAGGAAAGACATTTTCTATTTTCGAAACAAAACACAAAATTTTGAAAACATGAATTTTTGATCAAGAAGATTAATTTCGTATCGATAAATAAAAATATTCAAACCAAGTGGTTGAATTTTCAATTTAAAAAGATAAATTGTGAACCAAAAATAGGATAGTGAACTTTTCAGGCAAAAAGAATAATATTCAACATAAAAAAACTTACAAAATAAGATTTGAATTTTCAACCAAATAAACGATTTTTCAACTAAAATGATGCATCTCCTACCAAAAAATTAATTTTTACCAAAGTAGTTCAACTTTCAAAAAAGAAGTTGAATTTTCAACACAGAATATTATTATTCTACAAAAAAAATTGTAGCAGAAAAAATGCACTTCCAACCAAATAGGTAAATTTTCAACTAAAAAAGATAATTTTACAATAAGAAATACAATAGTTAAATTTCCAGTTAAAAAAAATTAATTTTCAACCAAAATAAAAGAACAATTTCTAAGAAAGCAGTTGACTTTTCAACCAAAAAGGATACTTCCTAAACAGTGTAATTTTCAACAAAGTGCAATCATTATTCACTGAATAATGAAATTCTACACCAAATAGAATAATTTTTAACCAATAAGATTAATTTTCTACCAATGAATACAAATTTTCAACCATATAGTTGAATTTTCAGTTAAAAAAGATAAACTCGCAACCAAAAAATGGAATAGTTACATTTTCAAATTTAAACATTAATTTTGCACAAAAAAAATTTTGCAAAATGATATTCAAATTTTCAACCAACAATATTAATTTTCTATCAGCAAAGACAAATTTGTAACAAAAAACATACTTTTTAAATGAAATAGTTGAATTTTAAACTCAAAAGATAAATTTACAATGAGAAATGCAATATTTAAATTTTCAGTTAAGAAAATTAATTTTCAATTAATAAAATTAATTTTCTACAAAAAACAAGAATTTTTAACAAAACAGATTGATTTCCAACTAAAAAATATGAATTTACATTTAAAAATGGAATAGTTAAATTCGCAGGTAAAAAATTAATTTTTAACGAAAAAAAGGACCAATTTTCAACAAAACAGTTGACTCCTGAACCAAAAAGGATACTTTTTAATAAAATTGTTCAATTTTTAATAAAGTACATTATTTGTAACCAAATAGTGGAACTTTGAAGAAGATTAATTTTCTACCAAAAAACATGAATTTTTAATAAAATACATGAATTTTAGTAAAAGCATGTAAATAATACAAAAAAAAACACATTTCAGATAGGAAAAACAGAGTTCCTAAAATTGAAGATAATAATATTAATATAATTTTATAAAATCATAAATGTAAAACAAAACTGTATTTTCTCATTACAATTTGAATAATTTGAAAAAAGTAAAAAAAACTGTTTTTTCATCAAATCACTGCAAAACTAATAGGACAAAAGCTAATAGATAAGTTTTCAAGAAAAGAATTGATTTTTAAATTGTTGAGTCGAATAGTTTTCATGTATCTCGCTTTTTGTTTTTCAAATTTTGTAAAAATACTTTTCTTACAAAAATGTGCGATCAGTTATCACAGAGTACCAATAATATTTCTACAAAGTGACCATTGAAGTTTTAGCATTGACATATATGAAAATATTGTAAACTGTGAAAATAGTAACTTTCAATTGAATGTTATTTTTATTGACATTTATAATGATTATTGAAAATTGAAATTAACGCTAAATTGAACTAAATCATAAAAATGTATATATTTTTCTTTAAAACTAGAAAATAATTTATTTTGCTTCGTTATAAATATTTTCAAATAATTTTCAATTTTATCTTGAAATTAATTTTTTGGAATAGAAAACCATTTCAATTTTCTCAGGGATCTTTAAAGAAAAACTTTTTTATTTTCCTGAAACCTTTCGAAACTCTTAAAAAGTTCCTTTGTTTCGACACTCTTGAAAAGTTCTTTTTTTTTCGAAGCTTCAAAGATCTACATTTTGTTATCAATTTTTTGAAATTGTTTGAAATTAAAATGTTTTTTTAAATGATGCTGAAAATGAAAAAATTGATTTTAAATCTTCCACATTTTTTTCGACAATTTTCTAAACCTTTCGAAGTATTTTCCATTTTTTTCAATTTTATCTTAAAATTACTTTTTCAAAATTAAATATCATTTAAATTTTTCCAGAAATCCTGTAATAACTTTTTTATTCTTTCGAAATCTTTCAACATTCATGAAAATTTTTTTTTTCAAAATCTTCCAAATTCTACATTTTGTTTTAAATTTCTTGAAATTGTTCCAGGTTTTAAATTATTTTTGAAATTTTTTCAAAACTTCTCAATATCTTTTTAAATAAGTAGAATTTTTCTTAATTTTTTCTTCAAAATTCTGCAAAATGAAAAAATTGCCATAAAATATTCCAGAAACTTTTCTGACAATTTTGGAAATCTTTTGAAATGTTTAAAAATGTTTTTCATGTTTTTTTGAAATCTTCAAAAATCCACATTTTGTTCTTACATTTCTTGAAATAGTTTCTAGTTTTTAATTATTCTTGATTTTTTTTTTAATTTTCTAAATATTCTTTAAACTGATTCGAATTTTTCATTATATTAAAAAAAAATTGCTTTAAGATCTTCCAGATTCTTTTTCGGCAATTTTAGAAATCTTTTAAAATGTTTATAAACCTTGTTCAATTTTATCTTAAAATTAATTTATCAAAATAAAAAATCCTTTGAATTTTGCCAGGAATCTTAAAATAACTTTGTTCTTCTCTTGAAACCTTTCAAAATTCTTAAAACCCTACTTTTTTCGAAATTTTCATAATCTACGTTTCGTTTGCAATTTTTTGAAATCGTTTTAAATTCTTTGAAATCTTTTCTTAATTATTTTTGAACCTTTTCAAAAGTTCTTTATATTTCTTGAATAAACTTGATTTTTTTTTAATTTGGTAATCGCGCCAAGAATCTGCTACTTTCTTTTTCGAAATTTTAGGAAATCATTTGAAATCCTGAAAAATAAAAACAATTTCCCAACAATCTTCAGATTCTTAAAGATAATACTGGATATCTTTTGGAATATAATATTAAAATAATGTTTGAAAATAAAAAAAAATAAACATTTTAAATTTCCTATCAATCTTTAAAAAATGTTTTCTTCGAAATCTTTAAAAATCAATTTTGTTTTAAATTTGTTAAAATCTTTGCAAAACTTCTTAAAATTTCTATAGCTAAAACGAATCTTTTCTAAAATTTTGTAATCTTGCAAAATTGCAAAATTGCAAAATTTTGCTTTAAAATTGTCTACATTATTTTTCGAATTTAAAAAAAAAATCATTTTATATCCTGCAAAATAAAAACATTTTACCAAAAAATCTTTCAGATTATTGTTCTTCAGTTTACAAAATCTTTTTAAATGTTCTCTTAAAATTAATTTACCAAATAAAACATTATTTAAATCTTCCCAGGAATGTTAAGAACATTTTTTTATTCTCTTGGAACCCTTCAAACATTGATAAAAAACCTTTTTTTTTAATTTCCAAAATTCTTCATTTTTTCTTAATTTTCTTGAAATTCTTTCAAGTCTGAAATTATTTTTGAAATCTTTTCAAAAATATTTTTTGTTTCAAATCTAGCCAAAACATTGCTTTAAAATCTTCCAGATTCTTTTTCAACAATTTTGGAAATCTTTTGAAATCTTTAAAAGAAAACTTTTATTCTTTTGAAACCTTTCAAAATTACTAAAAAACATATTTTTTCGAAATCTTCAAAAACCTACATTTTGTTTTATATCTTTTGAAGTAGTTCCATGGTTTGAATATTTTTTGAAATTTTTTCAAAACTTCTCAATATCTTTTAAAATGAGTAGTTTTTCCCTAAAAAAAATCTTCAATTCTGCAAAATGATAAAATTTCGTTAAAATATTCCACATACTTTTCTGACAATTTTGAAAATCTTTCGAAATAGTTTGAAATCTTGTTCAGTTTTATACAGAAAAGTTTTTCATTCTCTTGAAACCTTTCATTCTTGAAAACATTCTTAGTATTCTCTTACAATTGATTCGCCAAATAAAACATTATTTAAATTTTACCAGGAATTTTAAGAAAACTTTTGTATTCTCTTGAAATCTTCGAAATTCTCAAGGCAAAATGTTCGGCAAAATTCTCTCCATTATTCTCGTTCATCACAAAAAAAAACTTGGTAAAATTTCAGTGTAAAAGCCTTCAAACCTAATTCTAAAGCAAAAAAAAATTGAAAAGTCCGTTTTTATAACATAAAAAGCACCAAATTTCCCATTTTTGACACTTTCCCCATGCATTTGAATAATTTTCGGTCTAAAATTACAGCCAGCGCCACCCTCGGCCGTACTCAACATTTCCGTCACTTTCATTTCAGTGTGTCACGGGGCTGCTTTCCAATCCCAACAACCGCGAGAATTTGCCATTTACCCTTCATTGCCCTCTTTATAAGGTCAGTCATTACTCTTATAATCTGCCTTATCGACAGCAAAAAATAATGGGATCCTGTAAAAGTCAAGCAGTAGCGTAGCAGACTGTAGCCAGATTAAAATTCGCTTCGAATTTTATTCCTTAATCTTTGAATTCATGAAGAAAAAAAATTTAATGATTCTTAATCATGCAGAAATTGGTCACACATCGAAATACCTTTATAAATAAATATAAATGAATAATTTGTATCTATTTGTAATAATTTTTGAAGGGCGGCACTTGTGTCCCTCACTACGATCCTGCTTGGCAGTAGAGCTCTCGATTCCTGGATAACCTCTTTGCGTTTGCGGCAGTTTGCGGTGTACCTGCGTAAACTGAATAGTATAATATTTGAAAGGCTGAAAAGTTTTGGGAATTTCGGAACCGCGTTTTAAGTGTGCGTTATGGCTGAAACGCCCTATAAATTAAGCTGCACACTTGTTGGGCATAAACTCGATGTGCGAGCTCTGGCAACTTGTAAAGACGGAAGTATTGTGTCTACCTCCAGAGACAAAACTGCTCGCCTCTGGAAACCAAGCGGGTATAAAACTTCATATTATTGTAGTATAAGGTCTATAACATCTCTAGTTATTGTTTAATTTTCCTAGGGCTTTTGATTGTGAAATCAATTTGTCAATTGCAAATCGTGAGATTTCAAAAGGTGACGAAAATCTGCTTTCTCTAAAGGCAGGATGAACAAGCAAAATTTAAGATATTAGATTTTGGAAGCCTTCCAAAACACAATTTGAGAAATATTTTTATACATAAACTACCGACGTGAGGATGACACTCATTATCCTGCTTTTATTGTCATATTCTAAGAGTTTTTTATATGCAGTATGATTTTTGGGTTATGTTTTAATCTATATTCCATTCCATGAAATTAAATTTAGGATGGCCACCTGGACCGGGAAACCGGGAAATGACAGTGAATTGATATAATGGAATGAACTTAAGTTCAATTGTTACCTTTTTCAATTATCAAAATCATTCAGTTTACAATGCGTAATTCTAATAAAACCTTTTACTTTAAAAATGGTCCATTTTGAGTTTTCATTTTCAAACGTACATTATCAATTTAAAGAATTTTAAAATGCATTTTTGAAGAATTACAAGGGGATTGTCAGAGTTGGGATTTTTTTTTAACTTCATAAATTACCTACTGAGAGTACTTTAAAAAACATTATGGATTGAAAATTGAACTGGATTTGCAACAGTTGAAAATTGAATTTTCTTCCATTTTTCACTTTTGAAAATTAAGAAAAAAGCGAATTTTGTATTATGTAAAACCTAGTGTAACAAATTTTATATTTACATAATTTTACATGACAATTTAATAAGTATTTTATTCCATGAAAAAAATTTAAATAGTCGATTTTTTCGTAAACAGTTCAATTAATTTACGATTGTTAAAATAGAACTTTAGTTCGAGTATTAAAAATTGAACCACAATTAATTTTACAAGATAATTCTGAATTTGTTCAAATTGAACAATTTACAGATTTTAACTTTAAAAGTTGAACTGTTTTAATCCGAAAACATTAGTAGTCAAGCAAATTTAAACGTTCAATTGAAACTTTATAAACTATTTTCCATTTAAAATAACTTCAAATTGATAGATTCATAATTAAACGCTTTTATTCAATTTCAAATCCTATTCAAATATTGTTTCAGTGTCAAATATTCCATTTTTAATCCATTCAATTTGACATTTTTTAATATTTAGAAATATTTGACGGTTCATTTAAAATGAGCAATTTATAAGTCAAATATTAAATATCGTACAATTTGAAACTGTTGTTACTATTTTTTTAAATAGCCGTGAATCGTTAAAATTTTTAATTTGTAAGTGAAAGTGTATAATTTTAATGTATAAATAACAATTATTAATTTTAAACGACTTAAAATAAAAATAATCTAACTTCTAGTTTAAAAAGTGTTCATTTATTGATTCATTCTTCAAATTAGAGCATTAAAAATGATAGCGTGGATTTATACTTCTTATTCAGAAATCTTTAAGCTGTTTGATATAGGAATGCTTAAAATTCGAAATTTTGCCGTTTAACGACATTTTATTCAAATTTTTTCAATTGAAAACTATTTAAAATTTCCAGTTTATGCTTTTAAATTGCTGAGCGTTTGAATACAAAATTTCGGAATTAAAAATTGTTTAAGCTTCAATTTTAAAAGTTTAAAATCCATAAGAGTTATACTTTGAGTGTTTTGCTAGAGAGTTCAGTTTTGATTACTTCGAATGGAAAATTTTTCAGCTTTAAGAGTTCGAATTTGATAATTTCAATGACCGTGAAACATTTTTTGCGAACCAACACGGGAATTCTAGATCAATCTAAAATTTAAAATCTACGCCTATTCCGAAAGGGAAATGACTTAATGGTACAATAATAATAATAATTTTTAGAAGAAAAATCTGTCCAATCAAATGATATAATGCGATTTAAAATAAGTTTGATTTCACCTTTTTTTAATGTTAAGCTAATATGTTACATTTTCAATTATTAAATCATTGAGCTTACAGTGCGTAATTCTACAATATTTTACTTTACAAAATTTCCATTTTAAATCTTCATTTTTAAGCGTACATTTTTAGTTTAAAGAATTTAAAAATGCAGTTCTGAAGACTTGAAAAGAATAAAAAATTAAAAGCGTTTGGATTTGAAAATGGTTGATAAAACCCGTTTTAAGTAGATCAACTGTAAGCCTAATTAATGATTTTCAAAACTGAACGGTAGTTTGAGTGTTAAAAATTGAACAATATGTAGTTGATTTCACAAGAAGATATGAGCATGACAACTGAATAAGGAACGAGTTTTCGAAATTCTGTGTTTAATGATTTCAAATAATTAAGAATACTATTTATCTATACATTTTAGGAATATGTAAAAATTATTTCTCCTTTCACTAAAAAAATTCATTTTTAAATTATGAGAATGACAACTGGATAAGGACTAATTAATATTATTGTGGTTTTCGATCTAAAATTCATTGTAAATAATGGCCACGTGTTTCTATAATTTTAGTTCAATTTTCCATCATGTAGTATATGTAGAAATAATTTTATTTTTGGTCCTTATCCAGTTGTCATTCTCATATTTTCATGAATTCCTATATGCCAGTGCGAACATTTTTCAAAATTTTGGCATATTATATAATGCAAGTGTTTTGAATTACAACAAAACACTTATTGTGTACCGGAGCCGGTACACGGCATCCCTATGAGAGAGAAGCTGTTGCGTACCCGCGCCTTAGCCCTTAGTCTACCTCTCTCCCCTCCTCTTCTTCGTCTATCCCCAGATCATCACCAGAAAGAGCGGCTGCGCCGTCTATACTCATAGCGGCTCTCATCAGTAAGACACTTACTGGGATGCCGTGTATCG
>JAABKJ010010990.1:0-10845 GCA_011634705.1 Andricus grossulariae
CATTTATCTTCTTCAGTGGAAAATACAACTATTTGGTTGAAAATTCATGTTTTATATTAAAAATTAATTTTTGTATTGTTAAAAAATTAATTTGTTTGGTTTCGAATTAGTTTTTTTTATTGAAAATTAATCTTGCATGCGGAAATTTAACTATATCATGTTTTTTTAAATAATAATCTTGTTGGTGACTAATTCACCTTATTGGTTAAATATTCAACTATTAGGTTAAAAATTCCATTAAAAATTAAAATATTTGGTTGAAAATTTATGTATTTTGTTAAAAATTATTCTTTTTTGGTGGAAAATTGTGTTTTTTTGTAAATTAATTTTTCTTTTATTGAAAATTAGTGTTTTTATCGAAAACTGATTTTTTAACTAGATCTTTTTTTTAATTTATTTTTATTAGACATTCAATTTTTTATGTACAAAGATTCATTTGTTTGGTTGAAAATTGAACTATTTGGCTAAAAATTTAATTGATTTGATTAAAAGCTTATTTCTCCAACTGAAAATTGAACTATTCTATTTCTCGTTAAAAATTGATCTTTTTCAATTAAAAATTTTTGAAAATTATTCGTTTTTGGTAGAAAATTATTTTTTTTTCTGATTGAAAATTAGTTTTTCTATCTTCAAATTGAACTATTCCATTTTTTGTTGAAAATTTATCTTTTTTAGTTGAAAATTCATCTATTTTGTTGAAAATTTGTCTTTTTTAGTAGCGATATAACCTTTTCGGTTGAAAATTCAGATATTTAAAGAAAATTATTCTTTTTCGGTAGAAAATTATTCTTTTTGTTGAAATTTCATTTCTCCGATTGAAAAATGGTCCCTTTTTTATTGAGAATGAATTTTTTAAATCAAAATTTACCTTCAATTTTTCGTCGAATTTTTTCTTTTATATACATATAATCTTTTTGGTTAAAAATTAATCTGTTTGGTCGAAAATTTAACTATTTCGTTAAAAATTCATTTTATTTGGTTAAAAACTTATTTCTCAAATAAAAATCAAACTATTCTATTTCTTGTTGAAAATTTATCTTTTTTAGTTAAAAATGCATCTCTTTTGTTGAAAATTTGTCTTTTTTTTGGTAGTAATTTAACCTTTTTGGTTGAAAATTCAACTTCCTGGTTAAGAATTTAATTTTTTGATTCAAGGTGTATAATTTTAGTTAAAACCTTATTAAAATTTTGTTATAAAATTTTCAGTTGAAATAATTAATTTTCAACCAAGGAAAAGAGAATCTGCAACAAAATAGTTGAATTTTCTAACCAACTGATGAATCTTTGATTTAAAAAAATAAATTGTCAACAAAAAGTTTAATAGTTGATATGTTCACACATTTTTTTTCAATAAAAAAACTATTAAATTAAACCAAAAAATACGAATTTTCAGCAGATGAGTTGAATTTTCAACAAAGAAAGATTTTTCAATCAACGGAGAAAAAAAAATTCATTCAAAATGAGTTTTTAAGCTATAAAGACGAATTTTTGAAAAAAAAGTTGAATTCACAACCCAAAAGTATTCATTTTCTACCAAAAAAATGCAATTTCGGACTAAAAAATGAAATAGCTGTATTTTTAATCAAAAAATTCACTTTCAACAAGAAAACACAAGTTTTCAACCAAATTTGTTTAATTTTTAACCAAATTAATGAACTTTTAACTAAAATTATCCATCTTGAATTAAAAAAAAATAAATTCTCAACCAGAAAGTTAAATTTTCAACCAAAAGGGTTAAATTGCTACCAAAAAAAGACAAATTTTCAACAAAAGAGATGAATTTTCAATTAAAAAAGATAAATTTTCAACAAGAAATAGAATAGTTTGATTTCCAATTGAAAAAATAATTTGTTAACCAAATAAAATGAATTTTTAGCGAAATAGTTAAATTTATGACCAAACAGATGAATTTTTAACCAAAAAGATTAAATGTATAAAAAAAATTCGACGAAAAATTGAACTTAAATTTTTTATTTAAAAAAATTAATTTTCAAAGAGAACGAAACTATTTTTCAACCTAAGAAATTAAATTTCAATCAAAAAGAATAATTTTCTACCAAAAAATAATTTTGTTTTAAATATAGTAATTTTTAACCAAAAAGGTTATATTGCCACTAAAAAAGACAAATTTTCAACAAATTAGATCAATTTTCTACAAAAAATAAAATAGTTTAATTTTTATTTAGAAAAATAAGTTCTTGACCGAATAAAATATATTTTTAACTAAATAGTTAAATTTTTAACCAAACAGATGAATTTCAAATAAAAAATATCAAATGGCTATAAAAAAATTTTCAACGAGAAATAGAATAGTTACATTTTTATTTAAAAAAATTAATTTTCAATAAAAAAGAAAAAATGTCGACCAAAAAAGAATAATTTTTAATAATTTTCAACAAAATAGATGAATTTTTAATTGAAAAAGATCAATTAATAACAAAAAATAGAATAGGTTCGTTTTTAATTCAAGAAATAAGTTTTGAAGCAAATAAAATAAATTTTTAGCGAAATGGTTCAATTTTGAACCAAAAAAATTAATTTTTTACTAAAAGAGATGGAATGTCTGATAGAAATAAATTTTTGACAAAAAATTGAGTTAATTTTTTAGTTAAAAAAACTAGTTTTCAATAAATACACTGATTTTCAATCAAAGAAAAATTAATTTAAAAAAAACACAATTTTCCACCAAAAAAGAATAATTTATAACAATATACATGAATTTTCAACCAAATATTTTAATTTTTCAATGAAATTTTTAACCTAACAGTTGAATATTCAACCAAAAAGGTGAATTAGTCACCAAGACTATTAATATTCTACCACAAAAGACGAAGTTTTAACAAAATACAGAAATTTTCAAACGAATAATTGAATTTTCAACTGAAGAAGATTAATGTTCAAAAAAACATTATATAGTTAAATTTCCACATTTGAGCCAAACAGATTAATTTTCTACAAAAAAAAATTAATTTATTATAATACATGAATTTTTAACTCAAGAAGATAAATGTCCAACCAAACATGGAGTAGTTAAATTTTCAGTTAAAAAATAATTAAAACAAATGTTTCAAAAAAAGTAGTATAAAAGATTACTTTTAAAAAATCTTGAATTTTCAACAAAATGATTAAATTTTTAACAAAATAATTAAACTCTCCACCTTAAAATATGAATTCTTAACAAAAAAGTGTAATAGTTCATATTTCAACAACAACAAAAATAAAATTTCATTCAAAAAAAGAAATTTTAATTCCAAGAAGACGACATTTCAACAAATAAAGATTTGTCAGTAATGGAAGAAAAAAAAGTTGATCTAAATTGTCGAACCTTCAAGCCAAAAGACGAATTTTCTGTACAAAAATGGAATTTTCAACCAGAAAATATGAATTTTCAGAAAAAAATTAATTTTTACTAAAATGGATGAATTTTCAACAAATGAGATGAACCTTTATTCCAAAAAAATAAATTTTCAACAAAGTAGTTAAATTTTCAACAAAAGAGATGAATTTTCAACTAAAAATATGAATCTACAACAAAAAAGTGATTTCTTAACAAAGTGGTTTAACCAACATTTTGAAACAAAATAGTTGAATCCTCAAGCAAAGAAAATTGATTTTCAACCAAGCAGTTGCATTCTTATCCAAGAAAGATTAAATTTTCATTTAAAAAAATTGTATTTACTTTTCTATATAAAAATATGAGTTTTAAACAAGAAGTGAATTTTCCATGAAAATAGTTGAACTTTGAACCCAACAAGACGAATTTTCAACAAAGCTGTTGAATTTTCAACCAAAAGGGATGATTTTTCAACAATAAAAAATAGTTGAATTTTCATCCAAAAAATATTTCAGTTGAATTTTCAACAGTAAGATATGAATTAAAAAAATATATATTTGCTACGAAAATAGTTAAAGTTTCAACACAAAAAGACTAATTTTCAACACAATAGTTGCATTTTTATCCAAGAAAGATGAAATTTCTACTACAATAGATGAATTTTTGGATTAAAAAGACAAATTTTTAAAATAATAGTTGAATTTTCATTCAAGAAATTTTGAACACTAAGATATGAATTAAAAAAAAGGTAAATTTTCTACGAAAATAGTTGAAGTTTCAACCCAAAAAGACGAATTTTCAACAAATAGTTGCATTTTTATTCAATTAAGATTCAATTTCTACTAAAATAAGTAAATTTTGGAATTCAAAAGACAAATTTTAAAGAAATAGTTGAATCATCATGAAGAATTTTCAACACTGAGATATGAATTTTGAACAAAGAGTAAATTTTCTACGAAAATATTTTAATTTTCAACCCTCCGAGACGAATTTTCAACAAAACAGTTGAATTTTCTACCAAAAAGGATGACTTTTTAGTAAAATTGTTGAATTTTCAAACAAAAATTCAAATTTATAACTAAAAAAAATAATCCTAAAGACCAAGAACTGCAAAAGAAAAATAAATATAAACACAAGGCAAACAAATTATTAACAAGAAAAATATATTAGTTAATATTCGACTACCAGAATGTTAAACTTGTAAAATTGTCAATGTAGAATCTTTTGTAAACAGAATAAAACAATTTCATATATATTCTTTTTGACAATTACAGTCGAATCTGGATTTAGCGCCGGTTTTGGGGCTGACCTTGACGTTAAATCGAGAGGCTCGAAACTATTTGGTCTCTCTCCTGTTTCTCTCTCTGTTTTGTCACGCCTGAGTGCACACTGCACATCCCCCCGCAAACGCCTCTCACGTATCCCCCCGGCGCGGCGTCAATTCTCGGAAGGGCACAATCCAGGGGAGCTAAATCCAGGTTTCACTGTATTTAAAATTATAGAAATTCAATTACTTTTACAAGATTTTTTTTGTTAATATCCTGACTTTTTTCAAATTGTTGTTGTCTAGGATCGTCTTTCACTCACCAGGTTTCTTTGGGGCATAGAGTTAAATTGATATAAAATTACTGCACGTTATTTGTTTTATTTGCGAATTTCAAAGAATGACGTGCATGAATGAACGACCCTCTGATCCCTTCCTTAACGAATCATAATAAAATAAAAAATAAAATTTAATTATAAAAAATTGAATTGGTTTGAAAAAGAAACCTAAGAAATTGAATTATGAAAAACTAAATTTTTTAAAACCCCTCCCTCCCCCTTGAGCTGTTACGTAATTTAAATACGGTCCCTTAGGTCGAAGTGAAATAATTTTTTTTTTAATTTCTTCTAGGAGAACGTAGAGTAACTCGAGATTTTTTTTCAAACATTTTTGCATTTTATTTTTTCAGTTACTGCATTATTTTTTCATTTTCTTTGCAATTTAATAAAATGTAAATGAAAATAGCTTCTATTATATATTCAAGAATGCATTTTTATTCTAGAGACAAGTCACGCATAAAAGTGTAATATATTTCCAGGTTGGCCTTGTACTCAACCTCATTTCTCCATTTAATTACATTCAGTACAAGAGCATGATATCATGAAAAAAAAAACATTTCTCATTTCTCTTAAGTAATCAAGATAGGGTCTCTATATTTTCTCGAGATCGTTCATTGATAATCGACAATTTTTATGTGTTTACATTTTTATGCGAAACATATACTTATGTAAAAATTGAAGATAGGTAATAAATAAACAATGAATAGTAAACAATAAATAATAAATATTGAATACCGGTGTACAATTCATTTTGCCAAAGATTTCACAAAAATTGGAAAGATTGCACAAAGATTTAAATTATTAGCCAATGATTTCACAGGATTCGCAAAGATTTCGGATAGATTTGGAAGATTTCACAAAGATTGCAATAATTTCTCAAAAAGTTCATAAATATTTCACAAAGATTTTAAATATTTCGCAAAAAGATTTCATAAGAATTTCAATAATTTCACAAATATTAGCGAATATTTCAAACATCTGTCGTAAAGATTTTTAAATAAGTCGCACAAAGCTTTCAGAAAGGTTTCATAAAGATTTTATGAATATTTCAAAAAGGTTTCACAAAGATTTCAAAGATGTTGTATAGATTTAAAATACTTCACAAAGACTTCAATCATTTCTTAAAGATTTCACAAGGATTTCAATAATTTCCCAAATGTTACCCAATATTTGAAAAATATTTTAAATATTTCGTGCAGATTTTTAAAGAATTCACAAGGATTTCAAAAAGGTTTCACAGAGATTTTACAAAGATTTCACAAAGACTTCTGTTATTTCACAAAGATTTTAGATAGATTTCAAAGATTTCACAAAGACTTCTGTTATTTCACAAAGATTTCAGATAGATCTCAAAGATTGAACAAAGATTTCAATGATTTCCTAATGCTTTCACAAAGATTGAAATGATTTGGGATAAATTAAAAAGACTTCACACAGACTTCAATCATTTCTCAATTATTTCACAAGGATTTCAATAATTTCACAAATGTTACCCAATATTTGAAAAATATTTTAAATATTTTGTGAAGATTTTTAAAGAATTCACAAGGATTTCACAAAGGTTTCACAGAGATTTTACAAAGATTTCACAAAGATTTCAAATATTTCGCAAAGATTTTAGATAGATTTCAAAGATTTCACAAAGACTTCTATTATTTCACAAAGATTCCAGATAGATTTCAAAGATTTCAATGACTTTCCAAAGATCTCACAATAATTTCACAAAGATTTCGGATAGATTTAAAGACTTCACAAAGACTTCAATCATGTCTCAAAGATTGAACAAAGATTTCAATGATTTCCCAACGATCTCACAATGATTGCACAAAGATTTCAATAATTTCACAAATATTACCGAAAATTTCAAAAATATTTCAAATATTTCACAAAGATTAAAAATATTTCGCAGTGATTCCAGATAGATTTCAAATATTTCACAGAGACTTCTATTATTTCGCAAAGATTTCAGATAGATTTCAAATATTTCAAAAAGACTTCTATTATTTCACAAAGATTTCAGGTAGATTGCAAAGATTGAACAAAGATTTCAATGATTTCTAATGATTTCACCACGATTTCAATGACTTCGCAAATATTTCCAAAATTTCGCAATGATTTCAGTTCGATTGGATTCCTTGCACTCATTTTTCCTTTTATTATTTTCTTTTTCCGAAAAAAAGAAATGATTTCGCGTTTCGGTTTAGCAAACCGATCCGAATACCCGAAAGTGGGATTAAAAATGTTTACAAATTTTCGGAACGTATTTAGGAATTGTAATTCAAAAGATACGTGGCTAGTGGGTGTGATTGGGCGTGGCTAATGGGCGTGGCTAGTGGGCGTGGCTAGTGGGTGTGCCCAAAGTTGGACGTTCAAAGGGGGCGTTTCTGTCAAAAATGACTTGGCAGAGTTCTCTTTACAATTAAGTATTCATTGGCGTAATTGTTAGACCGTGACTAGAGGGTGTGATCAGACTTCAATTACAGGGATTTTAGAATCGAATATTGCATTGAATAAGTTTTAAATCACCCGAAGGTTACTAGAGGGCGTGGCAAATAGGCGCCGATTATTAATTGTGTACACATTTTTTTCGTCCAATTAGTCTTCGTCCTAACAGACTTGTAATTGGAACTAAATTTTATTTAGAATTGGAATTTAACCGGAAGGTCCCAAATTGGCGTGATGATGGGCGTTACCTATCTGGGCGGAATTGTTAGACCGTGACTAAAGGGCGTGGCAAATAGGCACTGATTATCAATTTTTTGCAAAATATTTTTCCGTGCAATTAGTCTTCGACCTAACAGACTTGTAATTGAAACCAAATTTTATTTAGGATTTGGATTTAACCGGAAGGTCCCAAATTAGTGTGGTGATGGGCGTTTCCTGTCTGGGCGGAATTGTTAGACCGTGACTAGAGGGCGTGGCAAATAGGCGTTGCTTATAAATTTTCTGCAAAATATTTTTCCGCCCAAATAATCTTTGGCCTTGGGCGTTACCTAGGGCGTTCCTAATCAAAGATTGAATAAAATAATTGTTAAACTACTCCGGAATAACTGGAGGGCGTGGCGAATAGGCGTTGATTATTTGAATGTATGCCTTCAGGTTGCAAACTGGATATTTAGGGCCAAATGAGGTTTCCGGAGGCTCCTAAATTGACAGAATAGTCGATTCAGATCCGAGATAAGTCTGAAACAGCCCAGAAAGCTGATTCTGTTTGGAAACGTTTCGAGTAATCGTATACGGGCGATGCCCATAATTTGGAAATCGGGATGCGGCTGAACCCGTAACCGTAAATTCGCATTTAAGGCTTACATGCAGTGTACGACCAATGGTGGGGCCGGGATTTGGGTCAGATGGTCCGTGCTAATAAGCCGGCGCTAATAGCCTTACCGGGGTGGCACTCGCGCTGTATGATGTACGTTATGAGACGTCGTATCTCAGCCAGATTACGCGTACATACGTGTTCGCCCTGGAGCTTACGTGGTCAACTACGTGCTCCCCTTGTCCGGTTGGAAGAGCAACGAAATCGTAGAGATCCGTCTTCCATGACTCCTATCCTTAATTGGAGAACTGCTACCGAGCGAGAACATTAATTTAGCCTCTTGAGCTTTTTTCATTCATTTGGAGACAAAAAAATGATTACTGACTGATGAGAATATAATAATCTTATTTTACGTCAAAAAATAAGAAAAAACGTTTCAAAGTAAAATTCTCTAGGATCAATAGTTTCCGAGTTATGAGGGAATTAATGCTCGTCACGTGAAGTGAGTCTAAGGAAATCTTCGTCACGTGACGAACCTTGATACCTCTATATCTTCGCAGGTATCGATCCGACAAAAGTTTCTTCACAGAATATTTGTTTTACATTTCAGTCTAGAATAAGACGTTTAATTTTTAGCAGTCTATTTCCGGGTGACGACAGATTCGTCACAGTAAGATCCTGTGACGAGACATAAAACCTCTGTATCTCGAAAACTGTCCATCCTAGAGGAACGCTCAAAGAAACTTTTTCCCTTAGTTTTTACTGTAGAATAACATTATCCAGTTTATTGACCATAAAAAATATTTATGGCGGTTAATTTTGAGGCTAAAGACCGAATATCATTATTTTCATCGTACATTAACTTGAAGTCTCATTCCAATTCGCAAATAACTTTCGGTCATAATCCCTCGTTCCATTTTATATCCCATTATCCTCACATCTGATAATTCGGTGCATAATCGTATTCGGCTGGCGAAAAATGGCTCGCAATATCGGGCCAATCCGGGGCCTGGAAAGGCGAAACGAATTCTCCTTATTGGCTCAAAATCGTCGAGCATTGCCGCTTCTCGCGTGATTTATCATGCAGCTATCGCTGGGATTTGCGTGTTTCGTAGCAGTTAACACGAAGATTATCGTCGAACACGCCGTTTCTCGTAGGGACGAAAGTCTGACGTATTTATTTCCATGCTGAAGTAAGTCGAAAAAAAGAGACACCCTTGGGATAATGCTCGCACTTTTTGCGCATACATATTCACGAAAGCCCGGACTAATCGGGTTTGTCAATTACGAGGAAATGCGGCTGAAATTGCCCGCTTCGTGAATTCCATTTAACGGGAATAGCAAAGGAAATAAAATTTCGTATGATATAATTATTTCGTTCACGGTTCGAATCCGGGCCGAGGCAGATTTTTTCTTGTTCTTAAAAAAAAATTGTTTCAAGTAATCGTTAAACATCGAATTTAAGTTAATTAAAATTGAAAAACTCAGACTTAACATGCTTTAAAATTTGCTGAGGCCTCGGTGGCATAATTCTTCAATGCTTTACTCATGTATAGTGGCGTTCCCGGTTCAAATCCGGGCGGAGGCAAATTTTTTTCTTGTTCTTAAATAATTATTTGTCCCAAGTAATCAATGAAGATCGAATTTGAGTTATTTAAAATTTAAAAACTTTATTTGATAATTATGTGGTTGAAAATTAATGAGATTTGTTAAAAATTATTTTTCTTTTTTTTTTGTAGAAAATTAATCTTTGTAGTTGAAAATTGTCTTATTTTTGTAGAAAGCTCGTCCAGTGAAGAGGATAACTATGTGGTTGAAAATTTATGTGATTTATGAAAAAGTCCTCTTTTTTTATATAAAATTAATCTTTTTGTATGAAAATTCTATGATTTGATGAAAATCCACCTTTTTGGAGAAAGCTCGTCTAGAAAAGTGAGGAACTATTTGATTGAAAATTTATGTAATTTTTTTTTATTCGTTTTTTTATAGAAAATTATTCACCTGAGTTAAAAATTCATCTTTTTGGTTGAAAATACAAATATTTAGTTGAAAATTTATGTAATTTGTTAAAATTTGGTCTTTTCGGCGGAAAATTAACTTTCTTGGTTAAAATTAATCCTTTTGGTTGAAAATTCAACTAGTTAATTGAAAATTAACTTTTTTTTTATAAAAAGCTCGCCCAGTAAAGGGAGGAACTATTTGGTTGAAATTTATGTAAATTGTTGAAAATTCTTTTTTTTTGTAGAAAATCATTTTCCTTGGTTGAAAATCTATCTTTTTGCTTGAAAATATTCGACTTTTTAGTAATGAAAATATTATAAAATATAATATAATATATCTAATATATATAATACCATAAAATATCAACTTTTTGGTTGAAAATTGAACTACTTTGTTGATAAATCCTTTTTTTAAAGATTCATCTCTTTGTTTAAATGATTGATCTATTTTGTTGAAAATTAACTTTTTTGTTAAAAACTTAATTATTTCATTCAAAAATAAACTATTTTGTTGAAAATTTAATTATTTTCTCATAAATTCAGTAAATTTGTTAAAAATTCAAATATTTTGTAAAAAAGTTAACTTTTTTATTTCGTCGAAAATTCAACTATTTTTTACTTAAAATTAAACTTTTTGTCGTTGAAAATCT
>JAABKJ010010991.1:0-10844 GCA_011634705.1 Andricus grossulariae
GCACCCAGTTTTCATTTCGTCGAAAATAATTTTTTGCGAAATTCCTCCTCGAATAAAGTACGTAAACGTAATTTATTATCTTCCCATACATTTTCCAAAGTTTCAGCCCGATATTTTATTTAGAAAAAAAGTTGTTGGATTCAGAAAAAATTTCAGAAAATTGAAAAAGTGAGGCCGGTAAGGTAGGTATTTATGCGTGTCACATGGAAAATACATGAGTTTTTACCAAATAAATGACTTTTCAACTTGTTAAGGATAAAATTTTTATCTAAGGAATATTAAAAGTTTCAGATAAAAGAATTGATTTCTAGAAAAAAATGAAGGTTCAACAAAATATTTGAATGTTCAAATCAATAGTTAAATTTGAAACCAAATAGCTGAATTTTCAACCACAAATATACATTTTTCAACTAAAAAAATGAATCTTCATGAACAACAAAGAAACAATTTTTCACAATGTAGTTTAACTTCGAACCATGATATAAATGTGTCTTAGAGTTTTGGGTAGATGTAGTTATAATTAGGATTGATGTTATTCATTTTTTGTCTACTTTCATGGCCAACAGACAAAAAAATGAACATCAAACCTAATTTAAACCACGTAGTCCTTTTTTTAATCAAGCAAGATGAATTCTCAGAAAAACATGTAATACTTGTTAATTCAACCATAAAAGATTTTAGTTGGAAATAAAAAACAGTTTAATTTAAAAAAATTCAACAAAACAGTTAAATTATTAACTAAAACAGATTAATTTTTAACAAAATAGATGATTTCTTACCAAAAAGATGATTTTTTAACCAAGAAGGTTATTTTCTACCAAAAAAGACGAATTTCCAACAAAGCACAGGAATTTTCAACCAAAGAGGTGAATTTGGAACTCAAATTATGAATCTTCAACAAAAAATCTAATTTTTAACAAAAGAGTTCAACATTCAACCTGATAGTTGAATTTTCGACCAAAAAAATGGTTTCTTCACAAAGAAGAATATTTTTTTATACTTTTCAAGTAAAAAAGATCCAATTTTAAAACAACAATGAAATAGTTAAATTTTCAGTTAAAAAAATTATTTTTCTACTAAAAACTAAACGACTTGGCAACAAAATAGTTCAATTTTTGACCAAACGAGATTAATTCGGAACCAAAAATATATTAGTAGAATTTTAACCAAAAAAATTTACTTTAAACCAAAAATAATTGGATTTTCATCTAAATAGTAGAATTTTTAACCAAACTAGATGAATTCCGAACCAAAACTATAATAGCAGACTTTTGAACCAGAAAAAAATAACTTTCAACCAAAAATAGATGGCTTTTTTCTTGGAATCCATAAATTTAGTTCGCATTTAAGCGAAAAAAAAACAGAAAGGGAAGTTTTTTGAAAACAGGGGAAAAAAGAAGAATTCCTTAAAGAATGGGTGAACAGAGGAATAGAGAAAAGAGTGTAAAACCTGAAATATGAAAGTGAATTTCAAACTTTTTAGGTTATTATTGAACTGTATCGTTGCAGAGACATCTTTTGCAAAATTCGCAAACTTTGTTAAAATTTATCATCAGGAACGTACTAAGCGTTATCAAATAAGTTCGTAACGTTACTTCCACTTAGCCCCCCCCCCCTACTCACCCTCTTGCCTAACGTAGTTCTTGGAGCGACTCCCTACCCCCTGAAAATAGTAATGTCGTTTATGAACGGACCGTTACTGACTAAGCGTTTTAGCGTTTTAGCGTTTTTAGCGTTTTACCGAATATATTCCGCAATAATTGCATAAAAATCGTGTTTACTCACTCCTATCCTTTTCTTGTTGGTACTTCCAGGTCTCGTTACTATACAGCATTGTGGGTACAAGCTCAGAATTATATTTTGCAAAGAAATTGTTGTTAAAAATCAAGGCAGTGACTCTACTGCAAGAAAATAAAATACCAACAAATCTTTTATAGCGAAATCGAAAATGGTTTACACAACTAATCGGCTAGAATCTCTGAGTGGACCTAACACCATTCTTCTACAATTCTAACCAACTATGTGAGCTGCTTAGTCAATGCCTGTGTTGTTATCAAATATAAAGATTAAGCGAATTGTTTAGTATTCTAAATCAGCCCAGCACTATTTACTTGTACGTAGCCAGACTCAGTGAATAAATAAATGTGCTATGGATCTGATGTTCTTATGCGCTAGCGTATCTGTATGAAAAATAGCGCAGTTACCAATCAGTAGATTTGAACTACTCAAGAGCATTGCGAGCAAAAAAATTTTGTGCACGCAATTTAATTAAAATTATTTAGCAAAGCTCTTTATAATATTTGATCAAGTACATTAAAAGCAATTGGAAGGTAGACAGTTATAAAGCGTTACGACGAAAATCAGTAAATACGACCATGAGAAGAGATATGAAATTGGGAAAAGAGTCAGTGCTTACATTACATTTTTACGCGTAACCTTCACTCAGTTGTATGTATACCTGGTCTAGAGGAATGTTAATAGTCTTTTGACCTTGCGACCGCGGGTGTGAGGCGGCCGCCATGTTGGCAAGGTGGATCGCTCGGTTGGCTGGGCGGTGTCCAGCATTTTCTTTCCAGTTTTAGTTTCGACTTTCGTGCCGAACACTCATGACCGTTATCTAAGGCCAAGTTCAATGCTTTTCATTATTCAAAGTGATATTAATCATTGACTTGCGTTGTGACCCTTGTCTCTCAGTCTGATTTTGAGTCTCATCGAGAGAGCTCGTGAAAGAAGCTAAATTGAGACACAGATCTAATTTTTGCCGCGCTGGCCTAAACTGCCGTATAAAGTAAAAAAGGTACATAAGTGTCATTGTCGCTTAGGTCAACTTTTCCATTGCCAGTTTTAAGAGAATAATTCTAAATCACAAAGTCACTTACGTATTTTTTTACCTAGGACGGCAGAAGACACCTAAACTTCTTCTCTCCAATGCGACTGGATTTCCATACCAAATTATGTATCTTCATCAGTGAACCGCTATTTACAGTTCAACAAATCCTTAACGATCCAACTAGCAACATTTTGAATATTTTTGAAGTTTTTGCGCGAAAATGAGGAATTGTTATTTGGCTGAACTCAATAACAAATTAAACAATTAGAACAAAATTACTAGATAAAATTGCGAACGATTGATTTCAATCGCCCCCAATTGTATCCCATGAAATAGTTAGTTGGCCGTGCAATACATTCATTCAAATCACTTATATTTGTAATTAAAGTAAAAGCAAGGAACAAATAAAATTTCCATTGCCTCTAAAATGTTTCATACAAATCAGTCGATAATTAACCGATATGTTAATTAACATTTTCGTGGTTGCAGGTGGCTGTGATTTGCAGGTGCGAATCTCTAAATGCCTATGCCACTCTGGCTATCATTACCTGCATAAAAATATTCATGCCAATATGTCAATCCTATAAAATGTCACAGCCTCTATAAATAAATAAATTACATAAATACATTTTTTTCAAACAGCTAAGAATACGTGCCTTCAAACCTTTTTCGACTTTTCTTTTGAGAGATCCATTCAATCGTACTTTAAGCCAAATCTACCAATTTACGCTTACTTCTCTACCATTTTTCTTTTCGCATTATCCTTAACGCAAAAAAACACGAATTTAAAATACATGGATTTTTTAATTGGTGTAGGTCGTAGTGTGAAAATAAAACACTGTTACAAGAATAGATTCGGCATAATTCATTTTTCCAGACCTAGGTGTATGCATTCTGTATAAATTAAACAAAAATATTTCGTATGCCATTTCCTGCTTTATTTCTGTCTCAAATAATAATAATAAAAATCTTACTATTGTAGGTGTAGAGATGTGGTGACCCCATCGCCCGAGAGTTGCGGCTCTTGCAGTCAACCACTTTGCATTGGGCTAACTCCCCAATGCAACGAATTATGCGGTAACGCCACCAGTACCACGCAGTAACAATCACAAAAGGCCTCTCTCGGATGGATGCCACGGTTCAGTTGGGAGTGGCAATAGGACCAAACCGAGGCGACGAACAGGCAGTTGCCTCGGACAAACGCCAGAACATCTACTTGAATGGCCGGACCAACTCAGAAGGGACATCCTTACCTCTTGGCAAAGAAGCTCACCAGCGCGAAGAGGATTCATGTAGAGGTTACATGACCGTTGGGTCAATATGAATATTCTCATAAAACGCCTCAGTATTTAAGAGATCAGGTATCCTTCTTGCGCAAAAACGGATATGAAGCTCTTTATCAGTAAGAAGAAGCTAATACTGCTCTCCCCAATTTGCTCCCCGAAGATTTTAATCTCTGAAATCTGACAATACTTCAGTACGCCTGAGTGAAACTCGCGAGCGTATTGCACAGCTTCAGTTTAAAATTGAATTGGCGAGACGACATGCATCAAATATTCAGTGCGTGATTAGCTACGCAACATTGAATAAAAAGTTTACTCCAAAAGTTAGGGCACTTGCTCGAAACTTAAGGAAAGCATATCACGCACTAAACAAGTGTAAACTGTTCACTTCCCACCTGTTCAATGAAACGTCACGTGCCGTTAAAAATCGGGCTAGACGAGAAGAGATTCAAGTCTTCTGGGAGAAAGTGTATGGAGATGCTTATCAGCTAAATGAGGACGTTTCAGATATATCAATCTTTCGTAACTTTTGCCAAAGGCAAAGGTGACAAGGTCCAGAGGAAGAGTGTCCACTAATTACTGCTGAAGAAGTAAACAAATTTGTCGCTAGAACTAAGAACTTTTCAGCGCCAGGTCCAGATAAAATCAACAACATTTGGTGTAAGAAGTTCACTTCTACGCATCAACATCTAGCTCGTATATTCACTACATTCTTAAAGGGAGTACAACCCATCCCGCAGTGGCTAGTCGAAGGACGCATGGTATTGATCCCTAAGACCGGAGATATGTCAAGTCCACAGAACTACAGGCCCATAGCTTGCTGGAACACCAGCTACAAGCTATTCACTGGCATCCTCAAAAAGTGGCATTAACATCTATCGAGCCGGTATGGAGTGCAATAGTTTAACAACGTGGATGCAAGAGAGGGCTAGCAGGTTGCAGAGAGAACCTGTTAATAGACAGGTGTATTACCAAAGACTCGATTAGGTATCGACGCAATCTGTCCATGGCTTCGATTGAGTACCGTAAGGCATTCGATAACACAAACTATGAGCTATTTATTAAGCTGCTTGAGTGCCTAGAAGTGCATCCAAAAATAGTGAGATACATAAAAGAGCTCATGCTCTTGTGGCAGACAAGATTTGTCATAATATCTGACAAAAGACAAGTGATTAAAAGCTATATCACATATAAGAGGGGGGTTTTCCAAGAAGACTCTCTAAGTCCGATACTTTTCTGCATCTCCCTCTTTCCTCTATCTATTGTGCTCTGAGGCAAAAGCTCTGGATTTCTATATGGCCCGCTGAACAGTTTGGTGAACACGTTTAGTGCAGTAAAATGGAACATCGATGAGTTGAAGTAACTTAGTCCAAGCACAAGAAAAATGATGACAATCCATCAAAGTCATCATCCTAGATCTTCCGTACCTCGAATCTAGCTCCCTCGGCATAAAGTGGGTAGAGGCTTGCTAAGCTTAGAACGGTTCTGGCTACAGCCTGCTCAGTTCTAAATAACACAGCTTCTCTTATGCGACTAGTACATCAACATGAAGTCTTCAATGATGCGGCCTTTCTATACCGTACGGCAGATAGGGCCGCAGAGGAGCTCGGCCTCCCATTTGATTCCAGCAACACTACACATGACCTAGCATCACTAACACCTTTGGCGCTCGAAAGTCGTGTACAGGAAGCAGAACATACGCGTCTACTAAGAGAACATGCTGACAAGCCCCTTCATGGTAAATTCTACGGCATCATACGTAGAGAAGAGCTCTCGATGGGTCTGTCCAACATGTTTCACAAGTCTGCTGGATTGAGATCGGAGACTGAGGGATTTCTTTTTGCCTGTCAAGACGGCGTTATAGACACCTTAATTTACCGCAAGCGCATAATGAATGTACCTGTAGGCGATACCAACTGCCGAGCGTGAAAGCAAGAGCCAGAAACACTTGTACATGTTCTCAGTGGATGCTCAAAGTATGCACGCTACGAGTCGGATAATAATTTTCTTTTGAAAATGATGTTTGTACGTAGATGTTTTTTTGGCCCTACTGCGTAGCTGATTCGGAGGGGAGACAGAGAAAAATAGAAAATCTATTGAGTCTATGTGAGAGCTTTATAACATTTTTTTTATCAATAGTAATAATATAATAATAATAATCATAATATGTCAATACATGCCAATTACCCGAGTATATATTGGCACTTCTATGGTGTTGATCTATTGCCCGTCTTGCTATACGCGCAGGGGGAACTCGAGTCCTTTGTGGAGAATGATCAGTGTAAGAACTACTGGAATTTCTCATTCTACACCACTCAACGTATCAGTGCTATGAAGAATGATATTCTCCTCCAAGATCTGAAGACCTAGATCATTGAGGTGATTGAATTCTCGGCACCAGCCGATGGCTATAAAGTCCATCTTGTAATTCTCATAATCGGCTGTCTTGGAGGTATAAAAGCTTCATTTCTTATTCTTAGCCAACTCAACAAGATTCCGGTTTGCCAGCATTAGGCTTATTCGATCGCGAACCCGATGCAAAAGGCTGTTCTTCTGGCATAACTTCATATGGTCCGTCAGCACTGTTCCTCATAACACTCTACAAAGATTGGTATCTCCAAAAAACGGTTTAGAGGAGAAACCTTCATCTCCAACTGTCCCGTCTGCCAAAAACCAAAAAAAAAAAAAAACAAAAACCCATAAAAATCATGGAGAAGTTGAAAATTCTATATCGTCGTTAGTCGCTTCCCGAGGTCACTTTTTAGGATCCCCAAAAAGGCTACTGTCCAGCCAGGACATCGGCAAGAAGTGGTAAGCAGCAGAACATTAGCTGCACCTGCGGAGGATGTTTCGGTTGAAAGGCCCCAGCCGACCACTTCCGTAGGAATGCCACGGCAGCGCATCAATTTTCAAACCCATCATGATGAGTACTTGATGCGCTGCCAATTTGAATACGAGATGGGACGCACAACATCGTCTCTTCGTGGGTCTTCATCCCGAGCTGGCCCATAGAGTGACTGAACAACACCTTGCTGATCAATTAAGATCCATTAGGCGGCGCCACCTTATATCTGAGGTAGAAATAAGTAACATCGAAAAACAGGTGCAACGACAACTAGCAGCACCTGCAGTGCACCCCGCAGATGCGAAATCATTAGAGAACTCGATGAGGAAATCCTACGTCTCATGGTGTGCTTCACTGATGCCTTCCTAGAGATTGCAAATCAAGAACCATCAATGAGAATCGGTCTGCCGAAATTTCGAGTCAACAAGGATGTTCTCCGCTTAGTTGGCGGCTTATACACAGAAATACTGCCTCTGTTCTTGCAACAGGATATGAGCTTGCTGCAGGTTCAGACTCTTGCATATTGCACTGTGGTCGCGTTTGCCAAGATGATGAGCATAAAACTCAGAGCAGAAAACAGACAAGAAGGAATGGGTGGTGGCTTTCAGTGGGTGGAAATCTCACACGCTCGGGAAGTGCGGATCCTCCCGAGTATCTTTAAAAGATTTTCTAACATTCCTCAAAAAAAAAGATACAAACCATCCAAGTATTTATCAACTATATTTTCGGTTGCCATTGACCCGATCGTGAAGTCTTAACTATTTTCGAATTAAATATATTTTGTACTTTAATCAAATTTAGTTTTCATAATTATTACGAAACAAGTATATTTAGGTAAAGTGTGTGGTGGTGTACCCAGAGGCAGACCGAGGAAAGAATGGTGGGAATGTGTGATGTATGGACCTGAAGGAAGCTAAAGCTGTATGTCAGGAAAGTAAAGTGCAGAGAAAAATAATTGATTAGAAATGTGTGCTGAAGATTGTCAGCCGAGTGAGAGACGCCTAAAATAAACCATCTTGGATACTAATGGGCTCTTGTTGAGTGCTTTGTTTCTGGATGTCATTAGAGTAGAGTGTATGGATCTTACTACTATGGGATTATCAGTCAGACTGATTATGAATTGCAATATAATAAAATTGATGACAAAATCAAATTAACAAAAAATCGCTGAGATGGTCGCGTAGCCGATTTAAAAAAAAACTTTGGAATGACCCATATGTAATTTAAGGAAAGGTCCTTCAGTATGAGAAACTTTCACTCGGATTTAATACAACTGATAACCAATTGAGGTTCGTATACAATAATTCTTATTTACTCTCAAATGGTCTTGGAATGTTAGAATCTTTCCAAATTAAATTCGCTTAATTTAAAATATTTAAAAATTAGATTTCATTTAGAGACTACGCCAAAAATTATCTCCAAACATGTCGCAAGAAAGATAAGACAATAAAGTAATTTCCAAATGATATATAGACAATAAAGATTGCAAGCTTATTGGTTTTGCACAAATATTGTTCATCAAATCAAAAATCTGTGTGCTATGCATTTTTATTCAAAGGTTTTATATGTCAAGCAACACGAAAAACGTTGCATTATAATATTGACATTCATTGTTCCTTCACCGCCATTTAAATCATCTGTTCTTCAACAATTGGTAACGGAAAAATTCATTCGACATTTTTTTCTCTAAGAAAAGTTTTTACTTTTATAAATTGTTCATTCAACTTGAATAATTTCTTGTTAAAATGAGAAGACAATCTTATTTGAGTATCCTAACAGTTTGTGCGATTTTGTCGCAAGTAACTCCTGTTTTAGCAGACGAGAGTATTGGTAAGTGATATTCCTTTTTTCCTTAACTATGATTCTAGTCAATTTTATTTCTGTCCCATTCTGTTACAGCACATTGCTTGACGAGAAAGCAAATGTATTTATTAAACACTGAAACTCTTAGACATCGAATTTCATATATATTTCTACGTAATCTAAGAATATTGCTAGACGAACTGATCGGGAAGTATTGAAGAGAGTATGGAGGGACATATGAGAGATAAGTGAGATAAATGAGAGGTGAAAGGGGTGGACATTGTGAGGGTTATAAAGAGAAAAGGATAATGGCGTATAACGATATATTAGGGTGGTGGTGAGGGAGAGGTGGGTGAAGTTCATAATGAGAAGTTTGATGAGTTCATGAAGCGGTCGTGGAGCGGGAGAAGGACGGAGAGCTAAGTAGGCCTGCCCAGATTGTGGAAAAAGATTCATTCACAACATGTTCGAGTTCTACCACCACCGACCTCTGCTCATTCAACTTCACGAGAGCGACCACCCCCCAAGCCTCTGGACCCGAGAAGAGGGAAGTGGTGGTGGAACTCGAACATGTGGTGAATGAGTCTCTTTCCCCAATATAAGAGATGCTGATAGAAGAAATGGAATTGTGGAGAGGGAGGATTATGATGAGAGAGTGAGGGTGAAGTGTATAGGAGGTGAAGAAGTGGTGATTATGAAGAGGTGATGATACAGGCGAGGGAGGAATCTATAAGAGATGATGGTAAAGGAGAGTGGAGGCCATCATTAAAAAATATAATCTATATCCCTAATAACATTCTTGTGGAAAAAAACTTGACTTCATAGGACTTTATCTTTGAAATCTTATCTTTAATTTAAGCCAATAAAACTTCGGTGATGCCACGAGTTGAAGTCGAGGTACAATGTTCAAGAAATTCTTGATTTTTTTTAACTACTCACGTGGTATATTCTCTTGAAAAGATAAAAACTACCTCTATTAGGAGTCATTCGACGCGGAATTTCATAAACTTTCCAAGGAGTTTTTAAAAAATGTTGTCGTTTCTCTTTTGAACGAGTAATCATTCTTCAAAGTCAGCAGTGATTTTTAGTACCGCTCACGGTAGTCATGTAAATAATTTCCGATGGAAACTGTCTACATTCAATCCGTCTACATTCCGAAATATAATCAAGCTTTTAAATATTTCTAATTAACGGAATTAAATTTGAAAAAATTTTGACTTTATGAGTCTAAATATTTTATAATGTAATTAATAATTGAGGATTTGTGCAAACATTGCTTATCAAGTAATTGATTTCGAGGTGCGCACCACACAAAAAATTTGGTCACATAAGTCGACTTCTGTCTTCCTTCACCGTCACTTAATAACATCTATTCTGTAACAATTAATAACGGCAGAATTATTCTACTTTTATATATAGTTAATTCAAATTGACTCTCCCAATAGTTTGTGCAATTTTGCCACGAGTAAATGTGGTTTTATCAGACGCAAATACAGTCGAAGCTAACAACAAGACCGCTACGAATAAGATCGCTTCCCCTCAACCTTGCTCGAGCTCACCGATACGCTTCCCCCACTCTCACGCTGACTTCGAAATTCTAGTCAGCCACTACCAATAGTGCCGCCGTAGAAATCGCAATTTTTTCGGTCTGTAGGAGAGTTTTTTTTATATTATCCAAATACAATATCGAAAAATATTATAAAATATGAAAATATCACAATTAATATTCGATATATTTGGATAATATAAAAAAAACTTTTAGTTAACTTGAAAAAAAGACGTTATTGTAAACTGACCCTTGACACATAGCTACCCTTTATTCTCAAAATCAGTCGCGGGGGTGCTTGAGAAGAGGAAGGTCGTGTCTCCCAGAATTTGGGAAACAAACAAAATTTAAAATGCTAAAGCTTGATTATTTGTAACAGTGTAACCTGCAAATCGGAAAGAAAATAGAAAATGTTGGAGTCTACCTTGCTAGATAAGTAGATTATACCAATCTATATTTTTGAATTGATTTTAGTACTTTTAATGGAACTAATTAATTAATTAATTACGAAAGGGATTAATTTAATGGTTTTCACGG
>JAABKJ010010992.1:0-10844 GCA_011634705.1 Andricus grossulariae
GTTTTGAGGCCCCCTGAGTCAGAAAAAATAGTTTTTACGTCGGTGTCTGTCCGTCTGTCGTTGTCGTCGTCGTCGTCTGTATATCGGATAACTTTCGAAAGACTCATCGGATCGGATTGTGTGCTGGCACACAGTTTTAGGGACGAAAAAGAAAGATCAAGTTCGCTAACCAGCTATTTTTGATAGAAATTCAAAAAGTTAGAGCACTTTCAAAATTTTTCAGACCATTTTTTTCAAAATTCGTAAATTCCATGGACGGCCGCCCGTAGTACTCGAAAATTAAAACAAACTAATATCTCAACTTTTTTCAATACGAAGAAAATTGACAGAGTTGTAGCATTTTGAAAATATCCCCAAAAAAGCGAAAATTAACATTTTAAGCAAATTAAATCATGCAATGAAAAAAGCCAGGAGAAGATAAGTGTTAGTTTTTGATAGTCCTACAACATTCTCATGACGACTTTTTGAGTATTCTTAAAAAATCGAAAATTCAAATTTTAATGGCACAAAACATAATGAATTATTACATTCTCATCGTAATGAGAAGGTATTGGTTTGATGTGAAAAATGAATTTTGTGGATTCCATGAAATGTCGACGTTTTGACGCCCCCTGAGTCAGAAAAAATAGTTTTTAAGTCGGTGACTATCCGTCTGTCGTTGTCGTCGTCGTCATCGTCTGTATATCAGATAACATTCGAAAGACTCATCGGATCGGATTGTGTGCTGGCACACAGTTTTAGGGACGAAAAAGAAAGATCGAGTTCGCTAACCAGCTATTTTGGATAGAAATTCAAAAAGTTAGGGCTCTTTCAAAATTTATTAGACCATTTTTTTTCTTAAAAACTCATAAATTCCATGGACGTCCACCCGTAGTACTCGAAAATTAAAACAAATTATTCTCACGACTTTTTTCAATACAAAGAAAATTGACTGAGTTATAGCATTTTCAAAATCTCCCCAAAAAAGCGAAAATTAACATTTTAAGTCGTTTAAAGCATGATATGGAAAAAAAGCCAGGAGAAGAGAAGTGGTACTTTTTGAGAGTCCTACAAGATTCTCATGACGACTTTTTGAGTATTCTTAAAAAATCGAAAATTCAAACTTTATTGGCACAAAACATAATGAATTATTACATTGTCGTCGTAATGAGAAGGTATTGGTTTTATGTGAAAAATGACCTTCGTGGATTCCATGAAATTTTGACGTTTTGACGCCCCCCGAATCAGAAAAAATAGTTTTTAAGTCGGTGTCTGTCCGTCAGTCGTCGTCGTCGTCGTCATCGTCTGTATATCGGATAACTTTCGAAAGACTAATCGGATTGGATTGTGCTCCGGCACACAGTTTCGGGGACGAAAAAGAAAGATCGAGTTCGTTAACCTGCTATTTTGGATAGAAATTCAAAAAGTTAGGGCTCTGTCAAAATTTATTAGACCATTTTTTTCCAAAATTCATAAATTCCATGGATGGTCGCCCGTAGTATTAGAAAATTAAAACAAATTATTCTCACAACTTTTTCCAATACGAAGAAAATTGACACAGTTGTAGCATTTTCAAAATATCCCCAAAAAAGCGAAAATTAACATTTTAAGCCTATTAAAGCATGAAATGAAAAAAGTCAGGAAAAGAAAAGTGCCACTTTTTGATAGTCCTACAAGATTCTCATGATGTCTTTTTGAGTATTCTTAAAAAATCGTAAATTTAAATTTTATTGGCAAAAAACATAATGAATTATTACATTTTCATCATAATGAGAAGGTACTTGTTTTATGTGAAAAATTACTTTCGTGGATTTAATGAAATGTCGACGTTATGGCGCTCCCTGAGTAAAAAAAAAGTAGTTTTTACGTCGGTGTCTGTCCGTCTGTTGTTGTTGTCGTCGTCGTCATCGTCTGTATATCGGATAACATTCGAAAGACTAATCGGATTGAATTGTGATTTGACACACAGTTTCAGGGACGAAAAAGAAAGATCGAGTTCGTGAACCAGCTATATTGGATAGAAATTCAAAAAGTTAGGGCACTTTCAATATTTTTTAGACAATTTGTTTTCGTAATTCATAAACTCCATGCACGGCTGCCCGTAGCACTCAAAAATTGAAACAAATTATTCTTACAAATTTAATTTTAATACAAATTTAATAAATAACATTGAATAATATACTTTCAACAAAGACTTCACAAATGTCCACACTGGGAAATCGTTTGCATAATTTTTTTCTAAAATGAACAAATAATATTAGGAGACAAATTTTTGTGTTCAAGTATCACTTTGTCGATAAAAGTAAATAAAATAATGTCGATATATCCTTTATAAATGAGCAATCTTTAATATTCATTGTATGTTAATAGAACTTGTTTATAACAATTATCATGACAAGTTAACAATTTTTCTTTCATGTCACGTACCCTTAAGTTTTAAACCCAAGCCACGCTGGGCATGGAAAAAAATTTCCGAGAAGATACAACAAAATTTGCAGCTTCTATCTTTGTGAGTGGCGGCACTGGCCACACAGTGCAGCGAATGTGTCACTAAAATGACGATATCTTTGGAACCAGAAAAGCCTCCATCATTTTTTTTTTAATGTATGGTAATTTTATAATGAATATTTATATCCTAATTTATCAAAAATGAAAAGGGTAGTATTTCAACAACAAAATTGAATAAAAAATTTGCTTGATTTTTTTCAGGCAACATTTTTCATTTAAAATTGTATAGTTTCAAAATGTAAAATTGCATCTCTAATACCTTCATATTTCAACAAAATTTAATTATGGGTTCCAGAAATTTCGGCAATTCAAGAAAATCTAACCCAAAAATTTAATATGGCGTAACTCGCAAAATTTTGAAAATTTACAAAAATCCTTTGGGCTCAAAATTGCTCGTATCATAATTTCACCAAGTTTAAAAAAAATCGAACGACTACTTGCAGATTCTGATATACCTGACGTGTACTGGCCAATGTGTTGATTATATATAACAAGTACAAAATAGTACAAAATGATGACATTTAAGAATTTGCATTGTGTTTTTAAAAACATACTTTATGAGAATAATTCTAATCGTTTATTCTATTTGGACTTTGGATTTCTAAAGAAAAAAGAAAGTTTCAAAATCGACTTAAGTTTTATTTATCATTATTATAATTATCATAAATAAATTATAGCTACTGTACATGTTTTGAGGGCAAAAATAGTTGTAAAGTCGGTTAAATTATTTATTTTTTATTTTTGACATTTCAGGAAGTAATTATGTGTATAAAAAGAATTCCTAAAAGACGCAATGTGATCCTTAAACGTCTTGTTGAAATAACACTTCGAAACTTTTAGCGTAAATTTTGTTATTGATTGTACTGTTTGTGTATTAAAAATAGAGTAACAGTAATATAATAAATATAGTGCAAAATATAAAACATACACAGTATACTTATAGGTTTTTGTTTTGTAAAATTAATTACACTTTTATGCTTTATTTGTTATAGTACTTCAAAAAATATACCTTTCAATTAACAATTTTCAAATTGTTAGTTAAACTTTCATAACAATTGCACAATTAGTGATGCATATCGACCATTTAAAAATTTTTCTAAAATCTTGTCAGATTAAATTGAAACCTTGAACACCATACTCATCACATCGAGACAAACGATCACTCAATCGACATGATCGTCTAGTCTCGATCGACTTTTTTCATTACAAATTCTTGATCTCCATTACATTTCAGTTTCATCTCATTGTGTTTTAAGCAAATCTTGATTTTGTCCAAAAATGATCAATATGCATCACTACGCAAAATTTTAATTTCAAAATTAAAACCTATAAAAGGAAAAAATGGAAAATTCCGCGTTAAACGTGAACATTCAGAACTATAAAATTGTAAACATTCAAAATTATAGAAATTATTCAATTACTATAGTATCAGCTTCAGGAAATCTTTCAATCGCATATTTTTCAATTTTTAATGATTAATTTTTTTAAATATTCAACTAAAAATCAAACAGTTTTTTACATTATATAAAATTTAAAACGAAAAATTAAAAGAAGGATACAAAACAGGATCACTATAATTCTAATTTATTTAATTGCACAATGTGAAGCCTTTGAAATCGAAATTTCTTTTTTTAAAGTTTAGTTTGAAATGTTTAAGATTTTAGAATATTATGAAATTTCAAAAAATTCAATTTTCAATTCGTAGTTCTAAAATCTTCTACTTCTGAGGGCTTAAATTTGACAAACTAATTTTCTTAATTTTTCATTGTTATGAATTTATTACGGAGCCGTTTCACTCCAAATTGATAATTACAAATCCTGTAAACTGAAAATTGTACAACTATGACGTGTTTGAATTTGATCTTCTGCGCGATTTCGAAGAATTTAAAAAATCAGACAATTGTGTACGTTTAAAATTGGAGCCAAATAATTTAGAATATTTGTATATAAAATTATTAAACTTGCAACTGACAACCATTACGACTAAACAATTTAAAGTATTTAAATCTTATTAAATATAACACTGAATATGAATGCTTTCAATATGAAACTTTGTAATTTTTTCATGATTTAATAGTGAAATTGTCCTGTAATTTTTTAATAATTGAATTTCAGAGTACAAAATTGTGAAAATTGCAATTAGAAATCCTCCAAAAATTAATATATTTCCAAACAAATACGTATTTTGCAATAATTATAAAAAGCGAAATTGAAATTTTCGTAAAGTTTCAACAATATTCTCGTAGAAATTCAAACATATATTTTCATGTAGAAACTTGTATGAAAATTCATGTAACTTTTCATTGAAAATTCATGGAATTTGTGGCTAGAAACAATTATTCGGAGTTTAAAATACGATAAAATTTGTAGAAATTTTCATTTTAATTCGGAAATATTTTGGTAGAAATTCTTCTCAATTTTCATACAAGTTCATACAAGGTTTTGTGTAAAATCATAGAAACTATAAGTATGGTCAAATTATTTCATGCCTGAAATGCTTCAATTTCATCAACATTTTCGTTAAAATTCTTCTTCAATTTTTTATCAAAATCTTTAATTTTGTTTTATAATTCCTAATTGTAAGACGACCCTTGGTCATCAAATCATAAATTCTTGAAGCTGTAACCCTGTAATTGCTACTCGCAGACCTTGAAAAGTTTTCTGCAAAATTTACAGACCATACTAGTCGTTACAGTCCTTTTCCTGCGTAAAGACGCCATGGTAACCAATATGGTGGTCGGAGTACGTCGCGTTGCACGACAGGAACGCCTTATTGTCCCCCAAGTGGCGAGACCATAGTTTCTTGGATCATGCCTTGGGAGGTAATTAGCCTATTTTGAGGGGTCCTACAGTTTAATGTTGGTTCCGAACCACCAAAGCCTCGGTAAAAAAATTTCCATTGGTTCCGGCTCAGGGATCGAACCCCATATATCGACAAAATTTTGTCCAGCAGTGCTAAATGTTGTGCTGAATATCGTAATCAAAAGCTTTTAGAAACTTCTTTGCACGTATTTTATTTAAATCAAATGGTCTACTATTCAAGGGGGTGGGGGGGGGGTAGGAGAAGACAGGCCTGCGTTATTGACAAATTGAATGTATTTAAAATTTTAATGGAACTGTCATGTATATCAAACTTTGTTTAGTAAAAAAAAACTTGAAAACATTTTGATTTTGAACAGAATGGACTTTATAAATAAATAAAGTGAAAAAATACATCAAATATACATGAAATAATACATAAAATTAACAATAGTACAAAATAGTACAAAAAATTAAAAAATCAGTCCCGTGGCTTGAAAATAGGGTTTCGGGAGTTTTTTGGGTCGCTGATGACGAATCTGATGTTAAAATTCCAAAATTGAAAATAGCGGATCCAATATGGAGGCAAATAATAAAAAAGTTGGTCCTGTGGCTTCAAAGTGGGTCCTCAAGGTTTTCTTTTGATGGCTGATTACGACTTTGAAATAAAAATGCTAAAATTCGAAATGGCGCATCCGATATGACGGATAAAAAATTTCAAATGAAGTATTGTATCCGTTTTTTTGAATTTAGAAATTTTGACTTCAGATTCGCAATCAGCAGCCCCAAAAAAAAACCCTGACGACCCATTTTGAAGCCAGTTGTCCGATTTTTTTATTTTTTGACCGCCATATTGTATCCGACAATTTAATTTTTTAATATTGACTTCAGTTTAGTAATCAGCGACCCCAAAAACCTTCCGTGCATGAAGTTTCAACCAATTATTGTGTAAGAAAAAATATATGCTTCAAAGGGTTAAGACTGGAATGAAATATTGAATAAAATTGTATCTTTGTTAATTTAAATAATAATTTAAATTTATGTTTAAGTAAATAATCTTAAATATAATTATTAGGCGATAAGATTTTTAGACAGTAAGATTATGAGACGCTATATTATTAGAATAATAATTTTTGAATTCATTAATATCGTTTACTGTTTTGTGCTTGTTTCAGGTAAACCTTTTAACTCACCATTACGTAGATTTCTAAAAAAAATGCAGGTCAGTTATTGTCCACACACTAGAAATTTATTAACAACTTAAAATTTATTTTGATATCGCATGAAGCATAGCACATAAACTTATACATATACTTTCAGTAAGATATAGTGTATAGAACGTCATTTCTTAAGAGCTTATCAAAAATACATGTTGTGCAATTCGCCGGTATATTTGTGAAAGGTTACATATTTTTTTGTATAAGCGCCTAAAAGAGCAAAAGCTGTATTTTTTTATACGTACATTTAATGGACGAAAAAAAGTAACGTTTCACAAGCTAAGGGCCTACTTTGTCGGTATGGTAGGGGCATATAGCAGGTAAATCCCGAACATGTTAAGTCCAGAAAGAAACCTCCACAGCTCTAGGCCCCACTAAGTATTTTTATTTATTTTTTTTTTCACGGCTGAACAGTTTTTAATTATCGGCCACGGACTAAGTTAAGTGCATGATGAGATAAAGATGTTATGAGTTTTATATGCTGTTTGAAATCTACTAAAACGATGTTTTAGTATGGGCACAAAATTAGGTGTATGATGTAGTTTGTAGTTCGTCTTTACCGCTGTTGTTCTCGCACAGCGGCCAAGAGCGTTGAAGGTAACATTAGTCGCCTAATTCTTGCAGGTCTAGGAAGTTTCTTACAACATGACAGGTGTTTAGCAAAACCGCTTGTTGGGCTGCTGCTAGTACCCTACTGAATCCTAGATGTTTTAGATTTTAGTGCATCTTGCGTGCTCGTTGCCTGTAGCTAAAGTCACAATAAGATAACTACGCTTTTCCCTCAAAGGGTAAAAAACGATTATTTCTGGTGTTGCCGAGGCCTAATCTTTGAGATTACCCTTTTCTCTTCCCTTGCGAGATAGACGTGTGTTTTTCTCTCTTTCAACCCTTCTCATTAATTCATATGGCCCTTAACTCTTTTGAATCCCCATTTTGAAGTTGTCTCCAATTTTTTCGTTTTTGGTGGCTAGACACGCACGTAGTGCGAGTTTCAGTGCATTTGAGGCGGCAAGGAGTCAACACAGGTCAGGACTCGGCAAGCTCAAATATAATATTTTTTCACCCTTTTGGGGGAAAACTTAGTTATTTCATATCTGTGCCTTCGGCCTGACCTTTAAGGAATGTTTGTACTTTTGCGGGGATGGATTATTTATTGAAATTCCATTTTTTGTAGCCCATGAAGACCATGATTTCCAGGGTGCAGAGTAAGTTCTTTTAGTTGATTAGCGCCATGATGACTCTAGTAAAGCTTCTTCAGTCCATCCATTTGTCTAGGAAATCCACCCCGTACATTCGAAGCCTCCAAATGTAGGTCGGACAGCTTTGGTGGAGGAGAGTTGGTTTCCATGTCTAAAAGATTATGTGGAAGGTCGTGCATTTCCCAAGGAGGTCCCAGTGATCGATCCTTCAGATCTGCTCTTCAGAATGCTTTCTCCCATCTCGGAACAATTATAATGAAATCCCCTGGGCTAGGTTCGGATGTTGTAGAACCCTCGGAATAAGAGAGGAGGGTGGAAATGTCCACGCTATGTCGTAATTCCACACTTGACTGAAGGCGTTCACAAACAAATATTGATTTCTGATACCTGATTCGAGATGCATACGTTGGAACGACTGCCGACTGTGCAATTGTCATCAAGTCTATTTGTTGATCTCCCCATTTTTCGAAAAGCCGGTTTGTCACTCTCGTCGACAAATGCCAATCCGATAGAGAATCCAGTCTTGACAATCGGTCTGCTACCACAATGTAAACTCCTGGTATAAAGTGAGCCTCCAGTTGAAGATCTAGTTTTGAAGTCAAAGTTAATAGTTTCTCTGTTAACTGTAACAGAGGTTGTGACTTCGTGCCTCCTTGCCTCCGAATATAATAATCTACCACTGTCTTGTTGATTAATTGATTAGATAAGGCATTTCCCTGGAGAATACGAGAATTTTTGATAATCGTTATGTACACTGCCCAGATTTCGTTTTTGTTTGTATGTCAGTTTTTCTGATCCAGACTCCACTATCCCTTCATCAGCTTGTCTCCCAACTAGGCTCCCCAACGTATGTTCGATACATCTATTATTAAATGCATAGTAGGCATTTTTGTAAATATTTTCGATCTTTTGGTCAAATTGTTCATCCACAATTGCAAGTCTGGTTTAATCTGATCCGGAATCGTGAAGAGTTGATTTGGAAAAATTTCCGGAAGCGAATGGGCAGCTCGTGGTATTCTTCTCCAAAGCAATTTCCCTAGAGGAATTACAAAGGAAGCAAACTCCAGCCTTCCGAGAAGTCATTTCGCCTGATGCCAGTTCTAAATTTGCCGAACCATAACTTTCCCCATACAATAGCCTTATAATTTCCGGCTTTTTCCTGAAAGGAGTCTTCGATCCGTCTAGGGATTCCATATGATACCCAGATACTCCAGTTGTCTTGTAGGTTCCAAAACTGACTTCTGAAAATTTACTTTCCACCCTAGGAGCGTTAGAAACCTTACTGTTTCCTAGAGCTGAAGTTTTAGGAGATGTGTATCCTGGTTTGCAAAAAGAAAATCGTCGAGGTAAACCACCACTCTCATTCCCTTTTCCCTCAGCTGACTGGCTACCCAATTTGATATTCTTGAATAGGCTAGGGGCGCTGGAAAGACCAAAGGGCAAGGCCGTTATGCAGTATGTTTCTCCTCTATAGCTAATGGCCAGATAACGTATGTGTGATTCCTGTATTGACACATGCCAATAAGCCTATGACAGTTCTATCTTTGCTAAATAATCGGTCATCTGATGGAAACTTGGGATTCGCGCATGGCTCATCAACCGAAATTTTCGTGGATGAAGATATTGGTCTAGACGCCTAAAGGCTGAATATTGGTCTCCACGAACCGTCTGATTTAGGTGTCAAAAACATTGTTCATAAGAACCCGGACTGAGCATCCAGTTTCTTTAAAACTCCCGTATTGAGAAACGCCATTAGTTCTTTGTCCATGTCGTAAGATGGTTTTGTCTCCATTCGCATGCAGAAATTTGTGGACAATTGTATCGTGGTTTTTTTTCATGAATGGTATGGAGTATCCTTTTATCACACTGATGATGGAATCTGGAGCCGCGAGTTTCATCCACCTTTGACATAACGTTGTAATTGACCCCCTTGAAATTGCATTTGACTGTGTGAGACGGAATCGGGAAGTTATGGATATTTTAGTATCGGATGGCTTAAATCCACTTCGAGGCTTTTCTGATCTTTTTTTGCTCATTCCAATTGGATCTTCTTGCTCCTGAGTTGAAGGAACCTTCTCGAGAGCCCCTCTGGTTCGAGATATTCTAACATCGAACCTATTTCTTTCCTTTTGGCTTAGCTTCTATTTTGGAATCATGCGAGATCTTTGACCCTGATGGTTTCTAAGTTGGAAAAAATTGATAAAAACCATAACTTTCTTTAAGCAAATTCCTTAAGCCATGTGACTACTCTTTGGTTCATAAATCTTTATTCTTATATTAATGACGTCCGCACGCCTACCACAGGTATATTGGAGAAGTTCGTCCGAGGTATTTCTAAAAGGAGCTTCCTTTTCAAGAAAAAGATTATTTAAATCGTCACCAATGGCTCGGTGCTTTTTAGCTGAGGTAGAAGGAGCCTCCTGACATTCTTTTCTTTGTCGCAGTAAACCATGTAAAATGATACCCAGTGGGTGACGGACAACTTTGCACGTAGCAACTTTGCACGTGCCCAACTGTGCACGTCGATGGCCAGGCGGATAACTGTGCACGTCCATCTGTACACGTCCAAGTCCACAGGAGCCCATCTGTGCACGTCGAAATAACGACGTGTTCAGTTGTCCAAGTACTATCTGTGCACGTGTACAGTTGTCCAAGTGACAACTGTACACGTAGAAATTTCGACGTGCACAGATGGGCTCCTGTGGACTTAGACGTGCAGAGATGTCACATTCCTAACTGTGCACGTGCACACATGTCACTTGCCCAACTGTGCACGTGCACACATGTCATTTGCACAACTGTGCACGTGCACATATATTACTTGTCCATCTGTGCACGTGCACAATTGTCCCTTGCCCAACCGTCCACGTGCACAGATGTCCCTTGATCAACTGTGCATGTGCACAGATATCACTTATCTAACTGTGAACTTGCATAGTTATCACTTGCCCAACTGTGCACGTGCACAGATGTCCCTTGCCTAAATGTACACGTGCACAGATGTCACTTGCCAACAGTGCACGTTTATGTCCTTACGTGAAGGTTTATACGAGGGTGGTCCTTCTTATCTACGTATAATAAATTGTAAACAGTCAAAATTATTCAAACCTGTGAAATAGAGCATACTAACATTTTAAAAGTT